>BMAO01030405.1:28179-85810 GCA_019973975.1 Trichonephila clavata
TACCCGCCCGCTTCGCTGGTATTTCATGATGTTTTATAAATTTTACTGCTTATTTATATGTATAAATTATTGATATCTAAGTCCTAGCATTAAGAATTCGATTGTATTGAAAAATATACTTATACCTTTAACTGTAGCAAAAAAAAGGGCAAAACTCATCTAATTTGTATTTCTAAAAAATCTCTAAAATTGAAGTATAGAATGATATTTGCTCTTTCGTAACCCAAAAACCAAGTGGATTCCCGCAAAAACCAATTTTCGGTGATCTCTACTCCGTAAATTGAACATGCAAGCCAAATTTCAAGTCTAAATCTAACAGAAAAAAAGAAGTTTTACTATCAATATCCCCGTAATCCCGTTGAGAGCCGTTTTCCAAAATAACCGCTCTTAGAGGATTTCAATTCAACAAAAGAAAAATGCAAACCAAATTTCATTATTATAGTCCTTGTAGCTCGAAAAAAGTAATTTTTTTTCTCAATACGTCCCAGTAACCCCCTGCACCCCCCCTAAGAACTTGATTTGCTTAAAATACATTCTTAGTGGATCTCTATTCAACAAAAGAAACATGCTTAACAAATTTCAAGTATATGGGTCTAACAATTAAAAACATTAATTTTTTTCTGTAACTCCTCTTGACCCCTCGCAAACATCCTTAGGGTCAATTTTCGTTTCACTCTTTGTTAGAGGAACTCTATTCCATGAAAGGAACATGCCTACCAATTTTCAAGCAGGATGATCAAATAGTTTAAAAATGGAAATAATTATCGATTACGCCTCTTAAACTCCCGAAATTAAACTTGGTAGTTGATATTCGCAAAACCCATTTTGTAGCGGTTCTCTACTTTACGAAAGGAATCTGCTTATCAAATTTCAAGACTGTACGTCTAACACTTTAAAAATGGGATATTTTCTATAACGCCACTTGAGCCCCGCAACGCCACTTCTGGGTCTGTTTTCACAAAACCCATTTGTAGGGGAATTGCACTCTATGAAAGGAATCTGCTTAGCAAAATTTGAAGACTGTGCGTCCAATTAATTAAAAATGCAAAAAAAATTATCAATAACGCCCCTTGAACCCCCGCAACGCCACCTAGGGGTCGATTTTCACAAAACACATTTTGTAGTGTATTTCTATCCTATGAGAGGAATCTGCTTACCAAATTTCAAGACTGTGAGTCTAATGGTTTAAAAATAGAAATAATTATTTATATCTGCCTTAACCCCCTGCAACACCCCTTGGGGGTCAATTTTCTCCAAACCCGTTTTGTAGCGGATATTTACTCCATGAAAGAAACATTTCTACCAATTTTCAAGCAGCTAGTCAAGTAGTTTAAAAACGAAAATATTTATCTATTACGCCACTTATACCCCGCAACGCCACTTAGAAGTCTGTTTTCACAAAACCTTCTTATAGCTGACTCTATTAAATAAATCTATTTATCAAATATAAAGACTGTGCGTCTAATAGTTTAAAAAGGAAATAATTAACTGTAACGCCCCTTAAGTCCCGCAACGCCACTTGGGGGCAATTTTCACGAAACCCATTTTGTAGCGTATCTCTACCCTATGAGAGGAATCTGCTTACTAAGTTTCAAGACTGTACGTCTAATAACTTAAAAATCGGAATTTATAACGCCTTTAACCCCCACCCCGCAACACCCCTTGGGGGTCAATTTCCCCCAAACCTGTTTTGTAGCGGATATTTACTCTATGAAAGAAACATTCCTACCAATTTTCAAGCAGGTAGGTCAAGTAGTTTAAAAACGAAAATATTTATTTATTACGCCACTTAATCCCCTGCAACGCCACTTAGAGGACTGTTTCACAAAACTTTCTTATAGCTGATCTCTACTTTATGAAAGAAATCTATTTATCAAATATAAAGACTGTGCGTCTAATAGTTTAAAAATGGAAATAATTATCTATAACGCCCCTTAAGTCCCGCAACGCCACTTGGGGGGCAATTTCCACGAAACCCATTTTGTAGCGTATCTCTACCCTATGAATAGGAATCTGCTTACTAAGTTTCAAGACTGTACGTCTAGTAACTTAAAAATCGGAATTTATAACGCCCTTAAACCCTCCGCCCCCGCAACACCCCTTGTGGGTCAATTTTTCCAAAACCCATTTTGTAGCGGATATTTACTCCAGGAAAGAAACTTACCTACCAATTTTCAAGCAGGTAGGTGAAGTAGTTTAAAAACGGATATATTTATCTATTACGCCCCTTAATCCCCCACAACGCCACTTAGAAATCTGATTTCACAAAACCTGTTTTGTAACTGATCATTATTCTACGAAAGGAATCTATTTATATCAAATTTAAAGACAGTGCGTCAAATATTTTAAAAATGGAAATAATTATCTATAACGCCCCCTAAGCCCCTACAACGCCACTTGGGTGTCGATTTTCAGCAAACTCATTTTGTAGCGGATCTCTACTCTCTGAAAGGAATCCGCTTACTCAATTTCAAGATTGTACATCAAGTAGTTTAAACATGGAAACAATTATTATTAAAGCCCTTAACCCCCCGTAACGCCCCTTGCGTTTCGAATTTCGGAAAATCCTTTCTTAGCTGATGTCTACTCTATCAAAGGAACATGTCTACCAAATTTCAAGTCTGTAGGTTGAATAGTTCCAGAGATTTCGTGATTAGTCAGTCAGTCAGTCAGTCAGTCAGTCAGTCAGTCAGTCAGTCAGTCAGTCAGTCAGTGAGTGAGTCGCTTTTCTCCTTTATATATATAGATGACTAAAGACGCGAGATTCCCAAGTTCAAAAAAGGTCATGAAGAATACAAAGAAACTGTAAACTCAAGTGTCATTCTGGCTATCCGATCTTGGCTTATAAGAGGGATGGCCAACTGAAATGAACTTGCGGGCCACTTCGGAAAAACATTATAATCCTGCGGGCTGCAAACAAAAATTATATATCTTTATATTATATTTAGACCCATCACAAACATTTATTGGAATGGAAATTTAAAACGGAATGAATTATTATTGATTTCATTATTTTTCATCTATACAAGCATAGATAATTTATAATAATAATGCAAGGATCAAATATGTCTAATTCTAGTAATAGGCAGCGCGATGGAGTTACAGGAATCGAGTGTGATGCTGCGCTGCAATACCGCACACTTCTAAGAATGTATTAAAATAAAAGAAAGGTAATAAAATACAAACAGTTATGAAGTATATTTGTTACAAAACACTACATTAAAAACAAAAATAATCATATTTTGTAATGAATCTCGAGGGCCGCAAAATTATTCAAGGCTGCGGGTTGACCACCCTTGGCTTAGAATTACGAAGTCTGTCGCAAATAACATATATGGCTCTAGAGCAGCGGTCTTCAAACTTTTTCAACTCAAGGAACCCTTTGAACTTGAAAGTGTTTTTGTGGAACCCCTAGAACTAGAAAGTGTTTTCGTAGAACCCCTAGAACCAGAAAGTGTTTTCGTACAACCCCATTCCAATCAGAATTTCCCGGGATTTTTGGGGAAAATCTCTCTATATATAATTCCTCAGATGTCAAACTTTCAAATTGTGGAGTGAGTGAGTGAATATTAACGTCACACTGTTCAGCTACAAGAGAGCTTTTGGTAACGGACCTCGTAATTTTGAACCATGGTCAAGTGACGGGGATGACACCTGAGATAGCACCTCACCTCCTAACTACCACACCACACCACACTAAAGGAAGGACGTTTGAGCTCTCTACAGATTTAACGTGCATCGCGCCCCTACACGGTGGGTCTTTAGTGGTGCTGGGCTTGAACTTTAAAATTGTGGAACTATTTGCCTGTATTTGTACTTGCAGTGCATTCTTCATAGCGCATTAACTTAGAATTCATTTTGAAAAAAAAAAGCAGTGATGAGTTATCTTGAATAATATATGAAACACATGTATAAATGAAAATGCAAAATGTAGATACTGCTATCCAGACAGAAATTTAAAGAAAAAAAAATTTCTGCAATGTTATTTCTAAGTTGAATTTTCAGTGAAGGAAATAAAAACGGAATAAAAACATCAGTAGCAATAGTAAATAAATTAATTGAAATTTATATGTTTTAAGAAGAAACTATTAATGTTACTAAAAATATTCTTAAAATTATGGAAAACTTTCTGATTTATTTTAAATCAATGGTATTTCATCTTCGGAATATTTGAATCTTATTTAAAATGCGATGATCAATAAATCCATTTAGTATGTGGAAACTTTCACAATATTTGAAATGAACAGCGGAAAAAGAATTTAGAAAAAAAGAAATACACACTTTTCTTTCCAATTCCTGAAATTCTGTCCTATATTCTTTTTTCGTTTAGCCGAAAGAAATAATCTTTTTTTTGAAGCTGCGACGATGATCCATTTTATTTAATAACTGAAATAAACTGTGCAAAATAAGTTTTAAAACAGCTGATATTCAAATAACTTTAACTTGGAAAAAAACACAGGAATTTCAATTTTGGAGATATGTAAGAAAAGAATGCGAAAACCGATTCACTTTATCCTGACGATTCAAATGCATTTAATAAATATTAATTGTTCATTTTAATTATTAATAAAATATAACTTATTTAGTATATATAAATAATTTTAAGAAAGGTGGAATAAAAAACAGAGGATAGCTTTTTGTACAAAACGTATTTGTAGTTATTTTCAAGCACAGACTCAAACTTTCCTAAGAACGATGTAATTGTAAATAGTATCTTGAATGCCTATAGATTCTTAGAAAACAAGACCCATTTTGAGGGGGGGGGGACATCTCTGTTACACAATCCACCGAAGAGTCATAAATTACCCTCTTTCACCAAGGGAACGCAGGGAAAATTTCATGTATCCTTCCGCAAGAAGGCGGAGTTACAAGTTTACTTTCCCCTCATTCCAAATATACAATGCTGACTTATTTAATTACTCGCAAATAAATTAGTTTAAAAATTTTAAAGTATATGCGTTTGAAAGAGCATAAAAAATAATGGATTTCCGCTGAAAAACTTTTTTTATCCGATAATTGAAAATATTTTTATGATCGTTTCAACGCACTAAATGTAAATTTTCAAGCTTTTAATAAATATTTAAAAATATTTAGAAATTTTTTTTAAAATATCAAAATCAAGAGAAACATTAATTTTTTTTTTTTTATCTTTAGGATGCATTTTGTTTCATACAGTTAAAAGCAATACCTTAGACGTAAATTGAATTATAAGAAACTCCATAGGATTAACATTACACTCGGGTTTTCGTGGTGGCGTGTCACCGGGAGCCTTAAGAGTTCTACTTTTTAGACATGCTCTATTGTTTTACAGTTCGCTATTGTTGGATAAGACCATTCTCCGTAGTTGGAGATAAAAAAATTTCTCGTTGCGCTTTGTATTTGCTGCAGGTTAAAATGAAATGTTCACTTGTTTCTGGCACCTGGCATTCCTAACACAATGAAGAATCTATTTATTTAAAAAGAAAATAAATATCATTCAGTGGTATATATATATTTTTTTTTTTGCTCGCATCTTATTAATCAAAACCTCTGACTTTCTATTGTTTGCTGCCTGTCTATTCCACTTTTCAAGATGTGAAATATAATTATAATTTTTATATATTCTACTTCCTGTCCATGCCTCTTCATTTTTACTCTCATGCTGTTTTTTGAAATATGCATGTAAATCTTCCACTGAAATCCAAGGAATAATATTCCAAGGATCTGGAGAGGTATTGGCTAATTTATCAACTTCTTCATTGATCACTATTCCTTTATGAGCTGGTACGCAAATGAATGTGATGGATTTAACTATTTGAAGATTCTCTTGCAAAGTTGGACTTAAATTTAAAATTATCGTATTGGATTTTCTATTAATATTTTGGATACTTCTTAAAACTGATAAACTGTCCGTCAGGATAACATAGCTTTCTGCTTCTGTAACCCAATTTTGTATTGCAGTCCATATGGCTATAGCTTCAGCTGTGAACATTGAAATAAACTGTTTTAGTAGGAAATTTTATCGGACATTTTTCTTGGGAATTAAATTCCTAGTGTTGTCTGATTTGTAGTTTTTGAGCCATCTGTTTCTATAAGGATACTGTTATTGAAATTTGTTTGGTTGTAAGCTATAAACATATTTTGTACTATGATATCTGGGAGATCTTTGTTTTGAAAGGCAGTTCATGCGTATAGATGTTTATTTTATGGCTTTCATAGATTGGAGGAGGCGGAATCTATTGAAGAATATCCACTTTAGAGGTACAGAGTTCTTGGAGAAGGTTGACTGTCTTTTGAAAAATACTGGTTTCTTTTGTTTCATTTTTATAGAAAATTTCATTAATGTCCCAAAATAATTTTGCATTCGGTGACCAGTTTTTTAATGCTAGTTGTTTAGTTAAAAGTTTTGGCAAAAGGAGATTATGACGATTATAAATACTGCTATTTATAGTTTCTGCTATTAATAAATCTACCGGGGTGTTTCTTGGGTGACCTAGGGCTAATCGCAAGGCAGCATTGTATATCAGTTCTAGTTTCTATCTATTGGTACTGCTAGCAAAGGAAAATAGTTGGTTTCCATAGTCAAAGATAGAGCGGATTGTGGCATTTGTAATTCTTAAAAGGTGGTCGGTTCTTGTTCCTATTTTAGGAGAAGATAAGGCTTTAATGGTATTTAAATATTTGAATCCTTTCTATCGTAAGTAAATGATATGATTTTTCCAAGTGATATTGGGGTCAAAGATTATACCTAGGATCTTTAGATTCTTCACTTCAGGAATAGGTTTGCCGAATGGTGGTATAGTGCTTCTTTTTCTGGAAAAGTTGATTAGGCTGCTTTTTTCTGGAGAGGTAGTTAGTTTCCCTATTTTGCACCAGGCTGAAATATTATTTAATGAATCTTGCATTTCACTTATTGTTTCTTTCCAATTTGTACCGCTATTGTATAAAAAGATATCATCAGCATATATAAGTAAGTGGCTGTTATGTTGGATTTCAAACAGGTCTGACATATATATCATAAACAGAAAAGGGCTCAAAATACAACCTTGAGGAACACCATAATTATTTTTGATGATTTTCGAAAATTTATTTCTCCATTTTATTTGTATTGTTCTCTGATGTAAGAAGTTTTGAATCCATCGCAGTAATCTACCCGAAAATCTGACTTTTTTTAGTTTTGAAACTAGACCACTAGGCCACACTGAATCATATGCTGCTTTAATATCTAATGCAACCAAGAAAAATATTCGCTGCGTTCTCTAGATAGTATAATATCATGATGTAATTGGATTAGAGTATTAATGCTGCATCTGTGAGGGTAAAAACCATGATGATTTGCATGAAAAATTTTATTGCGAAAACTGAAATCTATCATTCTGTGCAGTATCATTCTTTCTAATAATTTAGCAACTACTGAAGTAAGTGATATTGGACGGTATGTGCAACTTCTTTGGGATTTTTGTGAGATTTTAAAAATGGTAAAATAACTGAATGAGTCCAATCTGATGAAGTATGACTTGAAAACCAACTGGCATTTAAAGATTTCAGAAGTAAATTTATTCCTTTGGTGGGGAGATGGTTCATTGTTTGGATAGAAATTTTATCATGTCCTGGAATGCTGTTCTTTTGATGAGATACTGCTATTTCTAATTCTCTTAAGGAAAAGGGTTTATTAATATCTTGATTATTGTCCGGAATAGAGGTATAACTAATATCATCGCTATTTTGTTTTGCATAGTATTTTAAAAAGGTGCTTGCCTGGGATTGTTCGTCAGTTAACATCATTCCGTTGTTCTCAGTAATATTAAACGAAGAATGGTTTGAATTTTTCCTATCTTTGATTATCCGAATTATTTTAAAAAGATCTTTGGCAGAGGTGATTTTTTCGCATGTCTTGTGCCAATATCCTTCTTTATTAGCTCTAATTGTTCGCTTCAGTTTCGCGTTTATTTCTTTGTATTTAATCCTATCTTCTTCTTTAAAATGTTTTATTTGCTTTTTTTATAAGTCTCTTTTTTGCTCTTAAATGTCCACATGCTGCTGTCCACCATGGAGCTCTTGATTTGATCCGTTTCAATTCTAAGTGTTGCGCTGAAATTTGAGCTTTTTTAATTTCTTCTATTATATCCATATTGATATTTTCATTTGAATTTAAGGAACTAGTTTGATATAACGGGGCAAGGCGCAAAACGCTGTTCGGCGTGATAAAGAATCATGCCAAGCAGCGCATGCCGTTGGAATGAAATTCAAGATGGCGGCCTAGCGGTAAGACTAGTCAGGAAAATAATTTTAAAGAACTGTTTTGAAAAACATTATAATCGATTTCAAATGAAGAATTTAGGAATAGATTGAGACTAACCAAGATTAATAAATAATTAATATCAATATTATAGAAACAATCATATTTACTAATAGTAATATTATGCAGTATACAATAATCTTGTAATATATATATAATGTTATAGAAATTTTTATATATAAATATTCATATAATACTAAATAGTAATAATTATTAGATATTCATATGGTATTACTTTTTATTATTTTATATGATAATAATAATCACGTAATATAATTTAATAGATTTTATAAAAAATAATAATCGTCCTATTGTAATATAAGAATACTCATTTAACATAATTATAAAAAACAACAAAATAATAATTGTAAATAAATAACATAACAATAAATAAACATTATACTTAGAAATAAATAAAATAGTAATAATTATAAATAAATAACACATATGTAATATTTATAAAATAATTATTACAAATAAAGTATGTTATATGATTATTACACATTATAATTATTGTATTTTTATATTGTTAATAAAATAATTACATAATATATATTTAAATTAATAATGAATAGCAACTAAAAAGTACTGAAAGCTTGCTGTAATCCAAAAACTGCAAATTTTTTCAACGAATTTCATCAAACAAGAAACGGGGGGAAAAATATTTTTAAAAAGTAAAATAAATTGAAAATAAACGATTTATAGAAATAATTAAAAATATAATACTCATTCTTTTAAAAAAAATATCCTAGTTCTCACCAATGATATTAGAAATGTCCAATTCGAAAATAGTATTAAATAAAACAGAAGACTGAAATATATTTTGATTCGGGATTGCAATGAAAATGGTTAAAGGGGGTCGATTCATCACTAGAGGACGCTGCGATCGTGGCCATCATCACGTGATTAACAACGTGCCATCATGTAAACAAATAACAGCTAATGGTATGACACTTGTGATTGCACGCTAACTTTCAAATTTGTAAACATTATTATTTTATATTCTTAAAAATATTTAAAGTACTAAAAAGAATTTAAATATATTTTCTACTATTTTAGCTTAAGAAAAGGGACCAAATATATGTAATTTTAGTTTGTATTAGATTTAAGTTTAGTTTATACTTCCATCCTTTGACTTCGAATTTTTGTATATTTATAGGCTTAGTAATTATTTTTTATAAGTACCCGCCACTTTATGATTTAAATAATTCTGCAGCGCTCTATTGAACAAATTGCTTCTGGAATTGGGAGAAATCTATTACTGTCACAAATTATGTTGTAAGCGAATTTTTCCGAGAAAAATGCGTGCAGCTGTTAATAGGGAGTGGCTCGCCAAAACAAAGAATTGTTTTGACTATTGAGCCAGAATTATTAATTAATACTTCGGCTGTAGTGTGTGAATATAGGAAGAGACACTGCTAATGAGTAGGATCGACCTAACAATAAAATTTTTACATTCTAAAATGTGTCACGTTTCAGAGCAGATGGATATATACATTCGTTTGGAAAGGTATTTATTAATAAATTTGTGACATTAATTGTATTCTTTTATATATAAACTTCTTGTAATTATGAAAAAATAGCCTGTGAATTCCACTGTTATTTTCTAAAATTTATATTAAGTTTCCTTTTTGCTGTTCTTGAAAATCCATTTTAGTATTATTGTTTGGATATCAAAGTTTTTAATGTTAATTATTGTTTTATTTTTTAAAATTGTATGGAAATATTAGTTTGGTTTACATCTATTGGATAATTTATATGCAATTCAATAACTCATAAGAAATAATTTATACTAAAGAATAATTCAATAAAGTTAATCATTATTTCTAAAAATTATGTATTAATATGATTCCCTTAATAGTGTAAGTGTTTTCTTTTTTAAACTTTCAAGACAGTTTAATGAGAAATTTCTAAAAGAAATTTCAAACCTTTGTAAATGATAATTACTAAGTAAAGCCAGACAATCAAAGCTCGCTAATGTGTTATTTCATTACAGAATCATCATATATTTCAAAAGATCTTACTATGTCTTTGGAATTTTTATAGAACAGTTGTTTAAAAAATTAGTATACAATAACAATGTTTCAATTTTATGTATCCATATTAATGCAAATAAAGATTGAAACTGACAAAAAAATTCTCTTTTGGAATACATCTTAGAAAAAATTTTTTCACATGAGTACATAATGAAGTGATGTCACCGATAGTCTTTCTATAGAATATGAAAAATGCATTTTTTAAATTGCAATGAATTTCTTTGTTAAAAAAATAAAATTTTCACATGCTTCACTTGTATTATAATCATGTAATATTAAAATTAAATGCTCATAAATGATGCATGTTAAATAATTGTAATTACTAAAATAAACTAGCTAACAAAAATTTTGTATGCTCCTATATGTAAAAATTTTCACGAAAATAATTTAGAACGTTTCAAACAATTTCTAAAATTTTTCCCATATTTTAATATAATTCATTTTTTTGTCCAAGGAGACAATTTATAAAAAAAATTCAAACATTTGTAGGTGATAATTACTAAGACTAAAATTGCTAAATATTAGTATTTTATAACATATTTTTAAAAACTTCACAATGTATTGGTATAAATCATACTATTTTAAGGCCTCACAATGCCCTAAACATTTAAAAAAAAACAATTTTTGACACTTTCTTGTGGCCCATACCATTGAGAAGCTTGCCACCAAATTATATTATTAAAGATTAAAATCATTATTAAACATCAACAAGTTACCAAAGTTTATCATGAATAAACAGAGTTCCATTCTAATCAAAATAAGATTCTACTTCTTATAAGCAAGATAATTAACTAATTATATCATTAATTTACAAGGAAAATCCTAAATTTCAAGAAACTTTTCAGTTTTCCAAATTATTCTTGAGCAAAATATTAAATTACTTCAAAGTTTTTCAAAGAAATGCTAAATCAGTACTCATACCATTCCAAAATTAGGAACTTATGTATTAAACTGCCAAATAATTTTGCCAAGCAAAAACACATCAAGAACTTAAAAAAATGATGTTATTATTATTACTGTGTTCAAACATGAGCAGGAACAGCTCCAGTTATTGGCTGTATAATGCAACAACATCCCACTGAATCAAATGTCTATACATAAAGCCAGATTTGGTTTCATGACCCTAATTCTCAATAAATATATAATTGATCCAAGTACTCTTCTTGGGTCAATATTTGTAAGTAACTCAATGCGAAAAATTTATTCAGGACTTATAAGCAGGATAATATCAATATTCATGAGTCTTTTAGACTTTTATATTTATGTAAAAATAAATCGATATAAAGCACAAATCTAATCAATAATGATAAATCTTCTACAAATTGTGCAAATACCTATAAATGCTTATTTGTAATACATAGTAAAAAAAATTGTACAAGTGTGTGATAGGTTTATACCACAGTCAAACTCCGAAAAACAAATGTTGTGCTAATAGATACCACACAAATATATTACAATTATTTATTTATTTATTTTGTAAAAGAATTAGGGATTCAAAAATGACTTTATTTTGATCATGTAAGAGTGAGCAGGAATTTTATATTCCATAAATGGACATAAACATATTCTATTATACACAGATTTTAATTAAAATTTTTTAATTCCTTAATTTATTATATTTGGAAATCAATTCTCGATCAATCATATCTTTTACCTAAAATAGCACAGCGAGTAAGGACTTTCAAAATGTTGCATAATTTTTTTTACATGTAATTTTACAAATGGTTAAATGATAATTTTGTTTAAAAATGGTACTTGATTAATCATCAAGTATAAACATTAAAGAAGCTGTAGTAAATTAAAGTATTTTTCCATTTCTATAGTGAATGGTTCTCAAAAATGTTTCTTTTTCCCTGTAATATTCTAAAATTATTAAAAACAATAAGTTTTTGATTTATATGTATGTATACCTGTTTTTGATACAACATGTATGGTTACATATCAGATTTTTGCATCCTAATTTTTTAGATAATTAAATACTGAAGTATCTCTGTTAACTACTGTGAAGATGTGTAAAATTTAGATTAACTAAACATATGTTCTATTGTTTGTGTGTTGGACACACCTGTCCTTAATTTTACCAAAAACATATCAATCACTTGCAAAATATTATTTTGGGGGGACATTAAGGTATTTTCAATATTTAAAACATTGAATACACTAAAAAATCTCTTGCAATGAAACCCTCTGTTAAGGTTTTCATATGCAAATCACTTAATGTTATTTGCAATGCATTTATTTTTCTGTACAATATTCTTCTGCTTCTATTCTGTTTTGTGAAAGGCAAGCTTATCTAGGAAGGAATGGAAAGTGCTGGACTTAATAAGAATGTAACGTTTGCTATCCCTGTATTAAAAGAATGTTTTTAAAAAATTTTTACATAATTATGCATGTATATGTAACTACTCATGAATTTAAAGCTTATAAAAATGTAAAATAAAAATAACGTGAAATTTAAAATGTCAGTTGTAGTATAGTAAAATTGATAATTAGAAATTTTCTTTTATCGTAATTGTTTTTTTAATATTAGGAAAAGTTAATGCAATCAGTATTTTAAGAATATAGATAGATACGTGCTTCTCAATTTCTATATGATCTAGCTCTTCAGTATCGAACTGATTTATTCCCTGATTTTTGGAAAAATAGTGGAATATGAATCTCACAAATTATTAAAATATATTGTATGTTCTTCGCCATACAGCATTATACATTTATGGATGCATATTTTTTAAAGTACACATGAACTTCATTAATTTACTTGTATTTGTAAGTGTATTGTTCTGAAAATTACAAAACAATGACTTTGCTGAGCCAGTTCAGTTTCAAAATCTTATCTATCATGCTTGTTAAATTAGTGAAAATAGTTATATAAAGAGAAAAAAAGAGGAAAAAAATGTAGATGAGTTCAACTGCATACTTATTCATCAGTTAGAAAATTAGAACAGGTCCCAGAAGTAGAACCCTGGTTTGTTTTTTCGTGTCTGCAAAATTGAAATGCTTTGAAGTCGACACATTTATCAACATACAGTACAATAAAATTTCAAATGACTGCAACATAGAAAATGCATAGATATATATTAACATTATATACACAGTTAGGAAATAAAATGAACAAAGTTATGATGATATTTCTATAAATTAAAAAGTATTTTGTATTGCTACTAAATGGATGGCAAAATTTAAGAGTGAGATTTTATTCCAATAAAATTTAACAGAACAAATTTCTTTATTAAGACAGTTCAGTTTCAAATTTTTGTCTGTAGTGCTTGTAAAATTGTCGAAAATAATCTTAAAATAACAAAAACAAGTATTATAAAAAAATAAGTCAATTCCTTCTTAGGTAAGAAAAATTTTATTTTAGTTACTTTTTATCAAATAATTATAGTTAATATAAATATGTGTATACATATGAAGAATCACAACATTAAGTGACAATTAATTTTTATTAATTATCATTAAAGTATTGCAATGCTATCCAAAACAAATGTGTTTCAAATTTCAGTTCAACTGAATGTTTTAAAATGTGAGAAAAAACCTTTTTAATTTTGGACACAAGTCGCCAAAATGGTCACTATGTCGCCAAAAATGATGCCAACATGGATGTATTTATAATTATAAGAATAATTACTTTTAATCAATTAATTTTTATTAATTAAATTCTGTATTGTCAACCAAAATAATCATGTATATAAAATTTTAGCTCAATCGAGGGCTTTAAAATGTATTTTACTAACGATTGAAAATTTGAACATAAATAAATATTGAGAAAGTGTGAACTAATAGTAGGAATTGAAAAAAAAACGTAGGTAATCAACTACATACTTAACAAATACAGAGCATTCAGAATAGATCACAGAAGTGGTACCCTGATCTGTGTATGTTTGCAAAATTAAAATTCTTCGAATTCGAAATGCTCAGAAAATATTTCAGACTCTTTTTAAAACTTTAAAAATCGTCAGCGTATTTGATAAAAACAGGAAAAAAATAATGAAAATGAAATAATTAAAAAGTACACACATTTCAGTCGAAATTTCTTTTGGAACAACTTCTTTCATTTGTTTTTGATAGTAGATGTAAATACGAAAATTCCGCCAAAATACTCAGTCGAATCAAACACGTGGCTATTTGTTTTGTATATCATCACGTGATTATGACGTCAGGTGTATCGAGTCCATTTTAAAAGAAATCTAATTAAAATCGTCTGAAATTCATAGGATTACCGCGGGAACAGAACCAATAAAAATTATTTCTAATATACGTTATCTCCATGGCAACCACATCACCAGACGATAAAAATATCAAGGTAACCATATTGTAATGTTATCGCCCATCTTGGTGAACATAAACAACAACTTGGCGCGATGCCCCGTGATATCAAACTACCAGGGAATTTAATTTTTGTTAAAGAAGATTGTTAAATTTGTTCCAATTTGTTTTTTGTCTTAAAGAATTTATTGCCGAGCTGTATGATCCTTTGTATTCAATGATTATAGGAAGGTGGTCACTTCCAAAATTATCGGTATATGTAGACCAAGTTAATTCATAACTTATACTTATTGATGATAAAGAAAGATCTATTCCTGATGAATGAAGATAAGTTAGACTTTTATCATTGAGCAACGCGCGCGTTAGGTCATTTTCTAGAATCCAATCAAAAATCTTTTTTCCAGGAGCATTGGAATTTTTTGAGCAACATAACTTCATGAGATGCATTGAAATCTCCTAGGATCAAACTGTGATTATCAATATATGATGCTATTTTCAATAGATTGGCGTCATTAAAATTTCCCGGTGGAATGTAAATGTTACAAATTGTAAGAGGAATTGTATTTATCTGAGCTCTGACTATTAAAATTTCTAGATCTCACTAATTTCGGAAAAAACTTTAATGGCTCTAATATCTTTTCTAAAGGCAATCAACAATCCTCTTCCTCTTCCGTTTTCTCTATCGATTTGGAAGATATGGTTTCTGGGAATAGTGAAAATATCATTTGGATGTTACATGTTTCTTGAATTATTAATATGCTTTCTTGTTGTGGCCGCGGTAGCCGAGTGGT
Organism: Trichonephila clavata; assembly: GCA_019973975.1. Lineage (NCBI taxonomy): Eukaryota > Metazoa > Arthropoda > Arachnida > Araneae > Nephilidae > Trichonephila > Trichonephila clavata. Next base: position 43,551 of record BMAO01030405.1, read on the forward strand.
CTAGGCATCGAATCGTGGCTAGTATATCATGAGTTCGATCCCAGTACCACTGAAGACCCGCTGTGTAGGGAAGCGATGCACGTAAAATCTGTCGAGAGCTCAAAAGTCATCCCGTTGGTGTGGTGTGGTAGTTAGGAGAGGGTGTGCCAGCTCAGATGTCGTCCGCGTCACTTGACCATGGTCAGGGGCAGATTAAGCGGCCGGTGGACCTGGCGGCCACCATGGGCCCAAAACTCGATGAATTTTTGTTATAAATTCAACACCAAACAAAAGGATCTTGATCCGATATTGTAACCCCGATGATTTCCACGCTTTTGAGTCGTATAACAGCCTTAGCTATCTTTCTTCTGTATATCTGTATTGTTGCCATCTGTACAAAATTTTCGCATGTGTTTGTTTGCACAAATTTTATTGCGAACAATCGAATACTATCCAAATCAAAGAAGTTCGTTTTTAGTTCACAGCTGTCCTTAGTTACTCTCGGATACATCATATACTGATGGGGAAAATATCCCAAAACCAAGAAAAAATTAATGTAGACTTATGGAACTTAGACATTGCATTCGTCTAGGAAACATATTTAATTGATTAAACTCTTAAGATCACTGGTTAATGTAGGCGCAAGTAGAGCCATTTCAAATATGAAATGATGGCACATTAAAAAGTGGTGTAACCGCCAGAATTTTAAATGCAAGCATGTAAACAATGTGTCGTACAAGTATCTGATATCAGTTTGTTGGATGAACTTGGGTGGTCCACATCAGGTTGCTTGATTACGGTTGTGGATGACGCTGTCGTATCCGTTGAATGATGTTCAATTTGTACTTGATGGAAAAAAGATCTGGTGATATAGTGGACCATCACGTTGACACTCTATAGAGCGTGTTGGGTTACAACAGGGTATGAGGGTGCACGTTATTCTGTTGGAAAACACCCATTGAATGATGTTTATAAATGACATTGCAACAGTTTGTATCACCAGACTTACGTACGAGTTTGCAGTCTGAGTGTGTGAATTAACTTTGAGAAAGCTCCTGTAATCAACGAAAATTGACTCCTCAGATCATAATTCTAGGTTCCGTTTCAAGTTGCTTAGACTGCAGAAAGATTGTTTACAAGAGCTGATATGGCTTCTTCTAATCAATATACAACCATCACTCCAGTAGCGTAACGTACCACTCCGCAACCCCCTCATCTGTGGTGGGGGGGGTTATAGGGGCCCATAGCCTGACTGACGTCAAGACGGCTTGAGGCCGAAAACTTGATTTTGTAGGGGGTGTAATATTCTTCGTTAAGCCACTGCATCACTGATACCAAGATAGAAGCAGCTTTGATCGGAGAACACAACATATCGACACTCTATTCTCCAATGACCTCTATCATAACATCACTGAAGTCGCAGATATCGTTATTTAGAGTTTTTAGTATGAATGCCTTAGGACGTCTGGGCTGGAAGCTATTTCTGATTAATTTGTTGATTCATAGATTTGTTACAGTTCACTGCATCAGTCTGTGCCGAAGAAAACTGTAATTTTTACTGTAGATGTACTACGATGGTTCCCTAAATTTAAAGATGTAAATCATTTGGCCTTTCTCAGTGGTTACCCGTGCGTGGTTGAACCATAATTTTCTTGGGGTTGCCTTACCTCGATCACTACCGTCGAAAATCATGCACAATGGATAAATTTCTACCTAATCTTTATGCAATATTATGGAAAGAAAATCTACATTTTTAAAGCTCTATTATACTATCTCGTTCAAACTCAGCGAGCTAATATAATAATGGCTTCTTCGTCTATTTAAAGGCATACTGGATTGACATTAACTCAATACAACAAATCTCAATGATAAATAACACTCACGAACTTTAGCAAGTATTTAAAGCACACATGGTTCACATCCTCCACGTGGCGCAACTAACACCACACTTATGCACCAAACGCGAAATATGAATTAAAGTCATCTTTGAGATATGAAAATACGCCTATAAAACTTCTTTGATGAAGCACATTTCTTTCTTGGTGGGAGTTTTATTTCCGCGCGTGAGTATATTTTACTAACGAAATAAATTAAACAAAATGAAGTTATGTGATAAAAAATATGTCTAGTTCCAAGCAAACTATTTCAAGCTAGTTCAATTTAGGCCTTAATGGCAAAGTAAAGATTAAAAAAAGCAGCTCTGGCTGAAATCCATGATACGAATGAGGACAAAAAGACCACAATTCGGGAGGAAACTTTAGTTTGAAACACATGGGCAAATATGTATCTTTCCTGATGGCCATAACTTGGTGTATCATACTTTCCAGAGAATAAGTGTTTCTAGAAAATCATTGTAATAAGTTGAGTGCGAACTTTTAAAAGGATCTAGTCTTCTAAAACGCCTAGAGAATTATATCTAAAATTTCAGAAATGAATTTGGAAAAATGAAACTAGGAACAACTGATTTATCAGGACTCTCGTTTAAAGAGGAACCTGGACAAGCTCACAGGTAGCAAAAGAGAAAAATTATTTTCAGTGAATGTAGTAAAGTGGGGAATGAAATTTTGAAAGAAGGAAAGATTTCAAAAATTTCAATTTCCTTTTATGTCTTATGCGATAGAGCAAGAGCAGAACTATCCCAAAGACCTGAGATATATGAAACTGTTATAGAACACTTCATGTATTTTTTGATGAGAGATTATTACATGAAATTAAGAAGTAAGCTGTGTGTGTGTGCACAAAAACTAAAATAAACTTACAAAGATGATATTGAATCTTTTAATTTTGATGATATGAATTGGATCAGTTATTATTTTTTTTAAAAAACAAATACGCTATGAAAACCCCCACTAGAAATTGATCGAGTTGCAAGAGTTCTCGGATAGACCGACATCTACCGATATCGAATGCATCAGGTGAGAGATCTTTTTTTCTATTTTAAAGCGTGTTAAAAATTATTTAAGAAGCACTATGAGAGAGAATACGAAAACAATAGGGTTATATTATACTAGCTGTTACCCGCCCGCTTCGCTGGGTATTTCATGATGTTTTATAAATTTTTACTGCTTATATATATGTATAAATTATTGATATCTATGTCCTAGCATTAAGAATTCGATTGAATTGAAAAATATACTTATACCTGTAACTGTCACCTGTTGATAAAAAAAAAAAGGGCAGAACTCATCTAATTTGTATTTTCTAAAAATCTCTAAAATTGAAGCATAGAATGATGTTTGCTCTTTCGTAACTCAAAAACCAAGTGGATTCCCGCAAAACCAATTTTCGGTGGATCTCTACTCCGTAAATTGAACATGCAAGCCAAATTTCAAGTCTAAATCTAACAGAAAAAAACAAAAGTTTTCCTATCAATATCCCCGTAATCCCGTTGAGAGCCGTTTTCCAAAATTACCGCTCTTAGCGGATTTCAATTCAACAAAAGAAAAATGCAAACCAAATTTCATTATTATAGTCATTGTAGCTGGAAAAAAGTAAATTTTTTTGTCAATACGTCCCAGTAACCTCCTGCAATCCCCCCAGAACTTGATTTGCTTAAAATTTATTCTTAGTGGATCCGTATTCAACAAAAGAAACATGCTTAACAAATTTCAAGTATATGGGTCTAACAATTAAAAACAGGAATTTTTTTCTGTAACTCCTCTTGACCCCTTGCAAACATCTTTAGGGGTCAATTTTCATTTTACTCTTTCTTACAGGAACTCTATTTCATGAAAGAAACATGCCTACCAATTTTCAAGCAGGATGATCAAGTAGTTTAAAAATGGAAATATTTATCGATTACGCCTCTTAATCTCCCGAAATTAAACTTAGTAGTTGATATTCGCAAAACCCATTTTGTAGCGGTTCTCTACTTTACGAAAGGAATCTGCTTATCAAATTTCAAGACTGTACGTCGAACAGTTTAAAAATGGGGATAATTGTCTATAACGCCACTTGAGCCCCCGCAACGCCACTTCTGGGTCTGTTTTCACAAAACCCATTTTGTAGGGGAATTGCACTCTATGAAAGGAATCTGCTTAGCAAAATTTGAAGACTGTGCGTCCAATTAATTAAAAATGCAAAAAAATTATCAATAACGACCCTTGAACCCCCGCAACACCACCTAGGTGTCGATTTTCACAAAACACATTTTGCAGTGTATTTCTATCCTGTGAGAGGAATCTGCTAACCAAATTTCAAGACTGTGAGTCTAATAGTTTAAAAAAAGAAATAATTATTTATATCTGCCCTTAACCTTGGGGGTCAATTTTTACCCCTTGGGGGTCAATTTTCTCCAAACCCGTTTTGTAGCGGATATTTACTCCATGAAAGAAACATTCCTACCAATTTTCAAGCAGGTAGGTCAAATAGTTTAAAAACGAAAATATTTATCTCTTACGCCACTTATTCCCCTGCAACGCCACTTAGAGGTCTGTTTTCACAAAACCTTCTTATAGTTGATATCTACTCTATGAAAGAAATCTCTTTATCAAATATAAATATAAAGACAGTGCGTCTAATAGTTTAAAAATGGAAATAATTATCTATAACGCCCCTTAAGTCCCTTCAACGCCACTTGGGAGCAATTTTCACGAAACCCATTTTTAGCGTATCTCTACCCTATGAGAGGAAACTGCTTACTAAGTTTCAAGACTGTACGTCTAATAACTTAAAAATAGGAATTTATAACGCCCCTTAAACCCCCCGCCCCCGCAATACCCCTTGGGGGTCAATTTTCCCAAAACCCATTTTGTAGCGGATATTTACTCTAGGAAAGAAACTTACCTACCAATTTTCAAGCAGGTAGGTGAAGTAGTTTAAAAACGGATATATTTATCTATTACGCCCCTTAATCCCCCGCAATGCCACTTAGAAGTCTGTTTTCAGAAAACCCGTTTTGTAACTGATCATTATTCTACGAAAGGAATCTATATATATCAAATTTAAAGACAGTGCGTCAAATAGTTTAAAAATGGAAATAATTATCTATAACGCCCCCTAAGCCCCTGCAACTCCACTTGGGGGTCGATTTTCAGCAAACTCATTTTGTAGCGGATCTCTACTCTCTGAAAGGAATCCGCTTACTCAATTTCAAGATTGTACATCAGGTAGTTTAAATATGGAAACAATTATTATTAAAGCCCTTAACCCCCCGTAACGCCCCTTGCGTTTCGAATTTCGGAAAATCCTTTCTTAGCTGATGTCTACTCTATCAAAGGAACATATCTACCAAATTTCAAGTCTGTAGGTTGAATAGTTCCAGAGATTTCGTGATTAGTCAGTCAGTCAGTCAGTCAGTCAGTCAGTCAGTGAGTGAGTCGCTGTTCTCCTTTATATATATAGATATAGAACAAGTCATTTTGGGCAAAATAGAAGCAGCAAAAATAATAGATGAATTAGCCAAAGAAAAAAACAAGAAATAAAGGTATATAGTAAAATTGTAAGCTCTGTAGTACAGTATTTCATTTTTTAAAATACAGTTAAGATTTTTCTTTAGCCGTTGAGTTGTATTATTAACAATACATTTTATTTTAATCATTTAAGTAGGGTTTGTGCATGGTGTCATATTTTCAATCCCGGGATTAGGATTGGACTATTTATTAAAAATACTTACATATAAGCACAGTTGAAATTGCATAATAAAACTGAAAATATAATTAAAATTGATTCAATATTATTTTAATGAAACAAAAAAATTAATTCATCATAAAAACAAATAAAAATAATGCATAATGAAATTTTTTAAAAAAAAAAGCATTTCTTCATTTCTTGTGTTTCTGTAAATAAGCTTATAAAAACACAGCTCCTCCCCCATTTCATCGTTGGAACGGCTTCTTAATTTTGTTACAAACTGCCCTGTCGTAAAAAATGCACTTTCGAATTCTTTACTAGTAGGTATTATCGTCTTTAAGTAGTAGTATGTTCTTTTCAGGTAGTCACCACGTCTCTCTCCATTTAAAAAAAAAGAGACATTTCTTTTTGAATCTTTGATGATAGTGTCTCAAATCTAATAGACTGCATTGGTGCATATACCTCTTTGATAACTTTATTTAGTTCCTATGCTACACTTAATTGTTTTTGTAAAAAAAATCGATCCATTTAATGAATCATAATGTAAATCAATTTCAAGTGTTGCCTCATTTGAAATTGAAGATCCAGTTTCATGAGCTGTTAGTAATGCAATGGGATTTGAAGCGTCTCAAGTCTTCCAAGCAGGTCCGCTATTAAATAACAGCATTTAATTGAAGAAGGAACTGTGACAAAATCTATTCTTGTGATGTTGCTTATATTATTGTGTAAGCATTGCAGTGAGCCACTTAGATCTTTGCGACGTCCTCCCACGCTGTGCATGTATTTTGTTTACATATAGCACTTACAATTGCGCAAAAAAAATTTCTACGTACATATTTCATAAACAGAATACGAATTTTTAAAAAATTAAATTCTTAGAAAACTTTGACAAGAAATTTTTTTTTAAATATAATTCAGACAAAAATTAAATCTCGGAATTAGTTATTTTATTCCCGGGATTTCCAGATCAGAAAAAAACACCGGGATCCAGGGGTTTCGGAATTCCGGGACTGAAACCCTACTAGATATTTTCCAAAAATTCTAAATGCCTCTATACAAGTTAGCTGACACCGGACATCCTGAGGGTGGGAGAAATGTCCCTTTTTCTGACCCCACTCGCGATGGGGAGAAAGTTACATATGAAAATAAGAGAAAACATATGAAGTTTCACGCTTTAACATATACACTCCTTTCGAATTGTTCAAGGGTCAACACGTCAGAAAACTAACATTAACCGATACAGTACAAAAAAACTAAATAAGATACATTAAATGTAATACCAGATCCACAATACTTTGAAAAAAAAATTCAAAATATAAATTCAGACAAAAATTAAATCCCGGGATTTGAAAAAACCACAGGGATTTCGGGATCCCGGGGCTGCAAACCCTACATTTAAGGTCAGTGAATCTTTTCCCTATTTTAGTTTTTCGACTCTTGAGCCCATGGGCCTCAAATCTTTTACCGCCAGGGGCCCCCAACTATCTTAATCCGCCACTGACCATGGTTCAAAATTACGCGGACCGTCCCCAAAAGCCCTTGTGTAGCTGAACAGTCAGACGTTAATATTCACTCACTCACTCATGCTTGCTTGTTGAAAAATTGGCTCAAATATAAAATCTGATCTCATGTTTTTAACTTCGCATGCATTCCATAGGATAAGATTCATAGTCTGAGGGGATAATAAAGATGCTAAACAAAGTATCGGGTTAGATTTCCAGGGAAAAAATAAAGAAGATTAGTACTAATTTTTAACTGAAATTAAAGGAAAAAATTGGATGTATCTACAATTTTTTTAGTCCTCTTCGCCTTTTCATTTAGTTTCCTATTTATTGGTTTGATGTCATCTTTTGGTATTGTTAAGTTGGAAGTAGCTTTTTTTAAAGTGGATTCCATTGTATTCATTAATGAGGTGAAACTTGAATTTATTTGCTCTACTATCGTGTCCAGTTCTAATGTGAAGCGATTTACTATTTGTTCTAATTTCTTTTCAAAGATATTGTTGTTTTCTTCGAATTTCTGTTCCAATTTCTGGACTTGTTTTTCGAGCTTTTCCATTTTTTCCGTTTGATAAATAAACGTTTTGGCTGAGTAAGAGGGTTTTTTTTTTGCATTTTGATACTTTTCTATTGCTTCATTTCTCGAAACCTGCTGTTCTGCTTTAATTTTTAAGATTTCAACTTCTTCTTGATATTTGTTACATATTTTAGAGTTTGCTTCATGTGTGCTTCTCCACAGCCATTACATTTTTTTATTTCATTACCTTTACACTCATTTTCAGGATGATTTAATGAGCATATCCGGCGTTTTATCGAACTTCAGCAATATTTTTGAATGTGTCCGAATTTCCAACATTTTGTGCATTGTTTTGGTTTTTCGTAGTATAAATTGGTTTTAAACAATTCGAATCCGATTGGAACCCTTTCGGAAATGATGCAACTAATTTCCACTTTGCGGCACAACATCATTGGGTGGTAAATAAACAGAACAGACTGTGACTAAAGAATGGATATGAATCTGTACAGCCACAGCCTGTAACGATGTGTGCAGTGTGACGAGATTACTAGGATAGAGATGGGACGTGAACAGGCATACACCTCCAGTTGGAGATGCATTGCCATCTACATCCCGTCGTACACAATTATAACCACGCACTCGCATTGTCATGGTACTCTTCAGAAAAGTCTCTTGAAGAGCGACACATGCGGGCTGGTACGTGGATATGAGATCACTGAGTCTAGTCCTCAAACCACGGCAGTTCCATGAAACAAAGGAGGTCATTATAAGGTAGCACTCGCGCCTCCATCGGAGCCAGGCGTCGAAGGACCCGGTATTATATCCATAAAATCATCATCATCATCCAATGGATGTACACTCATGTCCATAAATTAAGGATAATTCAAAATCACACAGCAATTGAACTCTAAAATAAAAATTTCACCTGTAGAATTATCACACACATCTTGAAGAAGAATATGCAAATAACAGGAAACCACCAGTTGGCGCGAATAGTACGTCACAATGACGAGAGTGTAAGAGAGGGGTATATAAGGTATGGTGGCAAAGAAGTAAAATTGTTCACAAGCACTTTAAAAGCCTTTCAGTGCAATAACTGCATACTTATGGCACAAAGGAAGCATTTGGATGATTTTTTACGTGGTAGAATTATCGGACGACTGGAATGTGGACGTACCCAGCTGGAAGTATCCGAGGAACTTGGAATCGCCCAGAGTGTCATCTCCAGGCTTTGGCAACGATTCCAAGATGATGGTAATGTGAGCAGATGTTACAGCACAGGTCACCCCCGAGTTACAACGCCGAATGAGGACCGGTATTTGGCAGTTACTGCCAAAAGAAACAGACGGAGCATAGCATAAGACCTATCTCGTCAGCTCTCTTCAGCTACCGGTACGACAGTTTCAAAGCAGACCATGTACAGACGCTTAGGGCACATTGGTCTATATGCTCGTAGGCCTGTCAGATGTGTTCCCCTTACCGCAAATCACTGTCGCCTGCGATTAACCTGGAGTAGAGAGCATGCATTGTGGATACCGCAACAGTGGTCTTGTGCGATGTTTTCCGACGAGTCCAGGTTTAGTTTGCAGTCTCATTCTCACTGGACTTTCATATGGAGAGCGCCAGGTACCCGTTACCACCAAGAGAACACCATTGAACGACACCGTTACGGTGGTGCAGGATGGCTCGTTTGGGGAGGAATTATTCTTGGTTCCAGAACTGACTTGCATGTTCAGAGTGTAACGATGACAGGCCACATCTATCGGGATGTCATTCTGGAACAATATGTACGTTTGTTTCGGGGAGCCATGGGTGCTGAATTTCTGTTTATGGATCACAACGCCCGTCCTCACCGTGCAAACATTGTAGACGAATGCCTTCAATCGGAGAATATCACCCATATGGATGGGCCAGCATACTCCCCGGACTTGAATCCAATAGAGCATGTGTGGGATATGCTTGGCCGACGAATTGCAGCCCGTCAACCTCCGCCCACCTCTCTACCGGAACTTCGGAGGGCATTGCTTGATGAGTGGTGTAATATTCCCCAAGATCAGATTCATAATTTAATACTCAGCATGCGTAGGCGTTGTAGGGCCTGTATTGCATCGTCCGGGAGACATACTCCGTATTAACCATCATACTAACCATGTTATACTGTTTTTTGTAAATAGGTTCTTTTTTGAAATTTGCTCCAGGGAGTATAAATCGCAATTTTTATTAATTATGTCAAACATATAGCATCTTTTTTGCTCTTTACCTTTTGTTTAATAAATAGACTTTACAAATAAGTCAAATTTTTTTTGCTTCTGTCTCTTTCTTTGCCTGAACTTCATTTCCTTAATTTATGGACATGAGTGTAGTTCGATTGTATCCGAATCATCCACTGGATGGGATTTCTTAGAAAAATTTGATATTTTTGGGGGGAGTTTACTCGTTTTCATTTCCCGTTGGCGGGACCTTCGACTTTTAGGTCGTTTGGGGGTCTGGAAATTATTTTCTTCTTCGGAGGAGGAGAGGAGTTCTTTTCCTCCTCTTCTTCAAAACTTTTCTCTGTAACTCTCATAAAATAATCTTGAAATTTTTTTTCGCCGCACTAGCGTAACTTACACCAGAGACCGGCGTGCGGGATGAGACAACACGCCGGGCAAGAAATTTTGTTTTTAATTTTAACGGTCGTTATTTCTTTTTCTTGTTTCCACGTAGGACACGTACGGGAATATGCGGGATGCTCACCTTTGCAGTTCACGCAATGTTCTTTCTTACTGCAGTCATTACTGTTTCCCCGCAACGAGAGCAGGTTGGCTGGCCCCGACACACGTTTTTTGAATGTCCATATCGTTGGCAGTTGAAGCACCGCAGCGGATTAGGAATGTATTCTCTTACTAGACAACGTAAATATGCTGCCTTTACATATTGTGGGAGATCTGGCGTTGAAAACGCTAGGATGAGGTGCTTTGTATTAAGCACCTGTCCACATCCCTACGTATAGTAATACGCCGGACTCCACATACTTTTTGGTCCTGTAAATTCTCCAATATATCTTTGGAGGATACATTCAAAAAATCAGCTGGAGATACTACCCCACGGGCAGAGGCGGATTCAGCGGCTGGCGGCCGCCAGGGGCCCCAAGCTGATAGACTTCAGTTATAAGTTCAACGTGCAACAAAAAAATCTTGTACTGATATTGCAAACCCAATGATTACCCACGATTTGAATCGTATAACAATTAGTGTTGCCCTCATATACTGCATGTAATTGAGGTTGAAATCCATTTTTTAAAATGTTTTCCTGAACTTTGGTCTTTAATATATGTTTTCGGTTCCGTGTTTTTAAAAAGTTGATCCCAGAATTCTTATATTAAAATAATGATCCCAGATCTCAGACTATAAACAACTACCAATGTTTAGTTCTTTCGAAATAATTTAGTATTTGAAGGTTCGTGATTTATTGTAATCTGGATTTTTGTGTTTATATTTTGAGAATGTGGGGGAAAAGATCGAAGTAGTGTCGGATTAAACGACATGGAGGCCCCTTGGTAGTCGAGTTCTCGGGGCCCCTTAGCCTGTTTATGGAGCTCTAATAGAAAACAGAACACGCTTTTGTGGGCCCCTAAAAAGCACGGGACCCATAGGCAATTGCCTACTCCTCCTAACGAGTAATACGGCACTGGCTTGAAGTATTTTGCAAATTTAGCATGAGTTTTATTTCAGTCAGCATGACAGGAATAGCGAAATATTTAAGTGAGATTGAAATTTCTCAAAATTGATGAATGAATCAAATAGTGAATTAGAAGAAAGTAATTTTTCGAAAAAAAAAACTGTAGAAACTGTGAGGCGCACCTCCCCCCGAGGGGGGCGTGATAACCCTACGAGGGTGGCATGAGCATATGGAAAATGGAAGATTAAAAAAAATTAGCTTACTGACATGAAGCAAAATGCTTTCTGACATAAAAAAATACACATTACATTGATATAATTTACACATATCATCTGGCGATATTACGTCATCGAAAATAAAAGCTCCTAGCTACAGGTAAGTGTACTTTACATGTGTAAGCAAAAGGTCGTAAAATGTTATCAATGGTCTTTTACCATTGATAACATTTTTCCAGCTATTTTACTTTATAAAATAGTATGTCACTGGATTAAAACGATATAAGTTTTCCGTGTGAATTCTGAATCTCAGGAAACGCAATAAGAAAAGTTTAAAAGCTGGTAAAATTACTCAAAATAATGAGAAGACAAGGAGTGGTGTGATCTTTGAATGTAGGAAAAACTTCTCATTCAAAGCGGATCGACAGAAAGATCGTTTGAAGTGAAATACAGATAACACTTAGGATGGAAAAAATCCATTCAGAATGTTATTTGCCTGTAAATGACAATAACCCCTTCGTCTATCGATTGATTGACTATAATAAACGTCGTACTAAGAAACTACAGGAAGGCTTGGCTCTTAGTCGGAATTTTTTTCAGAGATGGTGCAGTGAAAGAGAATATTATATTTTATTTATACCGGTTCTCTTTTATTTCTGTAACAACCAAAAGACTGGATGTGCATTTATGGTGAGCAAGAGCTCGATAACTGCTACCCGTTCCGTGAAAAGATAAGACCATAAGCTCCAGACGTCTTCCGTCACCCTCCAAGTCTGTAGTTAATTATTTATTTTAAGAAGTATCAATGAGTTCTCAACGTTGGTCCTCTGGGGGAAGGGGGAGTGTTAAGAAGAATTTCGGCACATTGGACAAAAGCAGGATCGGAAAAAGCATGATCAAGATTTATGACAGGCTTAAGGACGAATGAAAAGAATGGGATAGAACGACCCTGAGAAAAAGACCCCTTTCGAAGAAAACTGAGGAAATTTTATTTCAATTTGACTTTCCAACTAATTTCTTTTAGCTTCCTGCGCTTATACAGACAAATCGGAGAACCGCGTTTAAACAACAAAAAAAGGTAACTATATTTTCATTTTTAAATTCTTTTTTGATTTTTAAGATTTAATGCGCAGGTATTTTAATCGTTGCGTAAAATAAAGTGAAAAAAAATATTTTGTCGCATTTACGTTTCATTACTATTTTATATTTTTATTTATTTTTCGTATTAGATACATACATATAAATAACTGTCATCAGTTTCTTAGAATATTTTTATGATGATTAACATATTTAAATGTGTTTTCGTAGCTTGAATCTTAAAACATTTTCGATTGGCATTGTTATTCAAACGAAAAAAATGTTATTTGCCTCTCGTATAAAAATAATTTCTTGAGTCAGTTATAAAAAGCGATAGTAGTTCATTTAAAATACAAAACATTAATGAGATTTTGAGTACATCCAATAATTATTTACCATCCTTAAAAGAATCCTAACACAATAAATCGAAATTGAAATAAAAACATTATATTTTTTGAGTTGATTTTTTGTTTGTAATCCTAACGTATTACGATAATTTTGTTTAGTAATATATGAGCCAATCTATAATTTCTAAATATTTGATTAAAATTGCTTCAAACTGTTAAAAGAATTTTCAAAGAAAGAAAGTATATTAAGTTTACTTAAAAATACACTTTTCTTTCTTTTTATTGAGGTAACGTGAAATAAACACATATTTTTTCTAATATACTTTAAAACCGCTAAAAGAACCATTATTTTGTAAGATTAAATTTGAAAAGCACAAATTATTTTTTTCTTTTTGTATTTATTGCCATTTTAAGTGTGATTTGCTAGCGATACTTTTTTGATTAAGATCTTTTGTCCAGACAATTTGAAAGGATATATATATATATATATATATATATATTCAATGCAATCTAATAATTAAATGTGTATAACTAATTATAAAAATACATAAAAGTAGTATAATTACTTTAAAAAATGCATAATTTATTTAAATTAATAATAAAGTTAATCAAAGTTCTAATAAAGTTAATCAAAATTCATCTATAACAGCATTTAAAATCTTTAAAAAAGGCAACAATACCAAAACTACAGCAGAAATTTCTTATAAAAATCATTTAATGAAATGTTTATTTTTACAGAATAATAAATGTTGAAAAATATAGGTACTGTTTTGTATAATTGCTCCTAGTTTAAAACTATTTAAAGTGGTAGCAAAATGTATTACAGAAAAAAAAAATATCATAAACACACAATTTATAAAGTAGATAAGAGTGATTTCATATAAAATAGAAATGCGAAAAGTTATTCAATATGCAGTAAGATTGTTTAATTTTGAGAAAGGGAACTTTGAATGTAATTAAGATATAGATATAGTTGAAAAATTGTAGATTTCTTATGTGATATTGTGGCGTTTGTCAAACAGTTTTATCTTAGAAATTTCAAATTATTTTGGAAATGTTTTATTGTTCTGTTTAGTCACAAAGTATTAAAATTTTTGAAAAAAACAAACAAGTATAGTAATAATACTAAACTAGAATGTGTAAAAAACATTTGTATTCAGTTAATGTTTTATTAACTTTTATTTAGAAACTTTAAAAGGAAACCTTACAAAATTCGAGAGTATTATAATTGTTTTTCCAAGAAACCCTGCAATTTTTTAAAAGAAAACCGCAGAATTTTTGAAAGCTTACTTTTGGTTGAGATATTTTAATAATTTTGATTATAAATAATCCGGAAGCTATGCTACGTTTTGTTCTAGAAATTAAACTATGATTTCTGTAAAGAATAAAAGAATTAAACAAAATATGTGTGTATTAAATCAGAAATTTCATAATTTGATAATGCGTCTAATATGTCCGGGTAGTACTCAGGTCTACAGGCACGTATTAAAGAACACAGTTTCAAGCGCAGTTTATATTCCTTGAGCCATTCATTCTCTAAATTTAGCAGCAGAAAGTTGTAGCGATGCAATTAAATATTTTATGCTTGTACAGAAATTATTCAATTTTTTTTCTGTGCCAACCCATCGATGGCGAATTTTAAATAAAAATCTGGAAAGGAGTAAACATGCAATATCTGTGAAAAAAGTTTCAGATACACGATGGTCAGCAAGAGCAGATGCCGTACGAGCTATAAGACTTGGTTATACACACATCGAAGAGGCCCGGGCTGAAATCCGTGATACAAATGAGGAGAAGATCACAATAAACTGGAGGCAACTTCTCTTTTGAAATAGATGGGGAAGTATGAAACTTCCCTAATGACCGTGATTTGGGATACCATACTCCAGAGGCTGAGTACTACTAGCAAAGCATTACAATCAGTTGGGTGTGAGCTATTAAAAGGAACTAATCTACTGAAATCTTTAGAAAATTATATACAAAATTTCAGGAATGAATTTGGAAAAGTAGAACAAGAAGCAACTGCTTTACAGGGCTCTCATTTAAAAAGGAAGTTGGACAAGTTTGTAGGCAGAGAAAGAGAAAATTTATTTTCGGTGAAACTATAAAGAAGGTCATGAATTTGAAAATAGGGAAAATTTCTTGGTCAACTCATTCTATGTCATATGTTATAGAACAAGTGCAGAACTATTCCAAAGAGCTGGAATATATGAAAATGTTATAGAACACTTTTTTTGTATTTTTTGACGAGATGTTACCTGAAATTAAGAAGAAATACGTACAAAAATTAAAGGTTATTTAAAAAGACGATATTGAATCGTTTAATTTTGACGATGAATTGCATCAGTTTTTGCTATTTTTAAAAGAAAACAAAGATACAATGAACACTCCAATAGAAATTTATTGAGTTGCAAAAGAAATGGTCTCGACTTTCCCTAATGTAGAGATACTTTTAAAAATATTTTTAACTATACCGATATCAAGTGCATCAAGTGAGAGATCTTTCTCGGTTATAAAGCGCGTTAAAAAATATTTAAGTAGTATGGGAGAAGACAAACTGAACAGCCTGGCCATATTATATATAGAACAAGATGTTTTGTACCAAATAGATACTGCAAAAATAATCGATGAATTTGTCCAAGAAAAATCAAGACGTAAAGTTGTATAGCAAAATTTTAAGCTTTTAAGAAAGGTTTTCTTAATTCTTTAAAATAAAATTTAATTTTTTTAGCTACACATTTTTTTTAGAATTTAAGGTCAGCGAATTTTTTCACTATTTAAGTTTTTCGACTCTTCAGCCCAGGGGGCCCCAAACCTTTTACCGCCAGGGGCCTCCAACTAGCTTAATCCGCCTCTGCCCACGGGAAAAAATTGAGGCTGCCATGTGGAGAAACGGTCACATCAAGTTGAGCTAATTTCTGCAATTTAGCAAGGATTGATGCCTGATTCGAAGATGAAACTTCGAGAAATAAATCTCCGGATCTAATCTTCCGAATCGTTTTAACGGTTCCTACAGTGCCACTTATTGCTTTTTCAATTAGAAAGGGAGATACATTTGTGAAAGTGTCCTTTGTTTTCATTATAAAAATCGTGCCGAATCCGAAATATTCACATATGGTGCTCCCCAGAGGGAGAATTACTATTGGGTTCCATGAGAGTTTTTGGTTGTTCACCCCAGTACGCCTCCACTCACCACGGAGTCCAACAAGGGGAGGCAGCCCGCCGGTCATCTGACATGCGTCAGGCACAGCACTTACCTCAGAGGTGGCACTGGAGTATAGTATTACAGGTTCGGGATGTGATCCATCAGTTCACCCAGGGCATCCCTAACTGCAATACTAACAGTAAAGCAATTGTCTTTAGGATTCCAACAGAACCCCAGTTAGAATCCCTCAGAACTAAATAACCAGTGGATTGACAGGAGCGGGCTCACTTCTGCCTCCCGTCTACGGAGAAGCATGGGCCAAAGGGCACGCAACAGGTACCCCAGACTCCACTTTCCCCCGGTACGGGTCGCAGCACACGGCAAACATGCAGGTCCGACTCAAAAACCAGTCCAGACAATTCTAAAAATCAACAGAACTTTTTTTTTAAATACCCCAAATAAATAAATTTAAATTAAAAAAACGTAGCAAATAATTAAACTTAAAATACTCAAATAAAGTTAACCACAAAATAACCCCTAACTGAGCTAAAAATAATATGAGAGATCGACCTGTAACTAAAATACTAACCAAGCAAATATTTTTTCTTCTTCAATAAATTCACTCGGGTACCTCGCCCCCCGTACTCACCCAAAAGTGAGCCCATGAGAGGAAAAAAGGAGAGATTAAGTGACAAGAAGGAAGGTCGAAAATAGAGAAGGATCACTAGGGTACCCCGGGTTCGTGAATCCAGTGTTTACCAAAGACAGTAAATCCCTTGAAAAGAAAAGATCACTAGGGTACCTCGGGATTGTGACACCCGTACTCACCTAAAGGTGAGCCCCCTGAGGGGCTTAGGCGTGTGGTAGCTGTTATAGTCAACAATGGCGGCTAAACTAACTACTGATTTTGTCATCATGCACAAGAGGCTGTATTTTTAATCATTTGATCTTTGTGCAACATGTTATCTGCCAAATAAATTTCACTGTGATATCTCTGAACCATCTTGGTGTTGCATTTTGTGTGGCAAGCACTGTATTTTGCAATTCTTGATCATGTGATCCCTTCGGTAAATGAAAGATTTGCCTCATTTTCTGAGTGCTACTCAATATTCCGTTTTCTGAATGAGTTTCACAATATTTCCGAGTTTATTTATTAACGTCACACTATGAAGCTCAGGAAGGCTATTGGCGATGTACCTCGTAATTTTGAACCATGGCCAAATGAGGAAGGTGACACTTGAGGTGAAACCCTAATTTTCCTGACTTCCGCACCACAGCAAAGGGAGAAAATTTTAGCCTCGATAGATTTAGCGTGCATTGGCCCCTCTACACATGGTTCTTAAGCGGTACTAGACTTGAACTGATGACACTCCAGTCCATGACGTTGACCACTAGGTCACCGCATATTAAGTTACAGACACAGTAGGAAGGAAGTATTGTGAAAAATATAGAAAGGGGGTATACAAAGCTATTAAATAAAATACGTTTCGTTTCACGAGATTTATGCTTTATTTCTTTTTTTAATTAGATAATATTTTCTGAGTAAAAACTATTGTTTCGCATTTCTAGTGATAGAATATATATTTTTATTTCAAAGGTAATATTTGCCACCCATCCGGTATAGTGGTTAGCGACGCTGACTGCGGTGCCGTAGGGACTGGGTTCGAATCCCGGAGAAGGCATGGATGTTTGTGTTGTAATCTTTCCTTTGTGTTGCAAGCCTCCATGTTATACATTGTGTGGTGCACGGGGTTTCTAAATGTTCTCAATAAAAAAAAAAGGTAATATTTTTGTTTGCTTATGATTGTCTTTGTTATAACCTATTAGCTGGCGAAAAAATTAAGTTTTGCACTTCAAATTTAATTTGCATTTTTTTTACGTTTTACTCTTATACTGGTACATGAGTTTATAACGTTAAGTATTTGTCAAAATCTGAAAATTCTCTAGAGGGGCGGCACATTAGGTCTTTGCGCGCGGGCGGCCGAAACCCTAGGATCGACCCTGTTCACTACTCCCTTGCCAGAGGGGTGGAAGGTGACGAGTCCATGACAGTAAAAGAGCCTTAATTATGGAATATTAAGTAACCCTTTTACGAAATTTCTTTTTACCTTTTTGATCATTATTCTCTTTTAAACTCGTCTTCAATGTTGTGTTGGAAAGCATGTATTTACAGGTATATCTGATTTTCTTAAACAATGCTTACGCATGAGTATCGAATGGTTTTCTCAAAGTTTAGTTGCACTTGAAATTTGCTTTTCATAAGATATTTCACTAGGCAACATTGATGATTTTAAAAATGAAGAAGCTTAAAAAGATGCAACTAAGTTGCATTTGTTCGCAAGCATTCCCCCCCCTCCTCCCTTTTTTCCCCTTCTAGTTTCTTTAATGAATTTTCATATTATTTTATGCATCAAGATATGTTTCCATTTAAAAATATAAATGTTCCCTAAAATAAGCTTAAGTAAAACATCACTTCTCTCACCGATTGGTAGGGAAAAAATTACTTACATAATAATTATTTCCACGTGTTTTTTATAGCCTTGTTTTTATTTTCTTTTATTTGTTTGTGAAAATAAGTTGTAATTCGTCGTATAGAGAGGCGCTGATGCACGTGACATCTTTCCAAATAGCCCTCGTGTTGCTTTGTAGTGCTGCGTTAACATTTACTCACGCCCTATCTCATACGGCATTGTATTGAACCACATATGGATTCGAAAAGTTTATGTATTCTAAGTTTTGAAAGAAATACAATTTAAAAAGGATTGAATAAAACTGAAGGGGTTCTGAATATTTTTTAACAGAATGTTTATCAAAGATTGAAATTTGAAAATACTCTCGAACTTCAGTTTCCAAACTTCGTTCTGAGACATGGTCAAATGACGAGGATGATACCCGAGTTAAAACATTTCTCAAAACTGTCACACCCCGCCAACATGATGAATGGGCCTCCTCAAATTTTACCTAGCATCACCCCTACACTGCAGGTCTTCACTACGACTCAAACTCATGACTGGATAACTCCGGTCTCGAATTCACAAAGATTACCTTTCGACTACCGCAGCCACGCTACTTTCGAACGAGGGCTAAACAGAAGAAAGAATATAAAAGACTTTTTCCTCTGAAAAGGAATCCAATGCCAAAAAATTCACTGGTTTTTAATATAATTTAAACAATAATTAAGACTAATATTTATTGAAAATATAATGAGTTTCAGCAGAAGTGCCGATATACTCGCAATTCAAATACACTTCAAGCAGCTTTATATTCCTTCAGATGCCTTATTTATAAAATTTTACTAACTCAATAAAAACTGCCTCATGGTTACTTACACAACAAATAATCTTGAAATCAGTTTAATGTATGTATTGATTTTCTGTTTTATGACGTTTAATATAGGAGGTCCTGTATTTTCCTGACATAGAAATTATTCTACATGCGCGTACTAGACAGAGGTAGAATATATATATATATTTACTAGACATAAATGACATGTTAGATTTTTCAGTTTCGGTGAACTTCTCTTAATATACACTCACTGCCGAAAGTCAATCACAGAAAGAAAAGTGTTGATTTCTAAAATTTAATTTCACACCATTCGAAACCGGTTAAATCTGTCATCATTCTCATTCCCACGTGATTCAGCAGGCCATATTTTCTTCAATCATTCATCAATAGTTGGACCCCATGGAAGCTACTATTTTGGAAAGAAAAAGTGAATTCAAACAGAGTTATTTTTTTATTTTAAAAGTGATTATGTCATATAAATTTCTATTCAAGAAATGGATTTTTCATGTATGTATTATTTATTTAATTTTAGAAATTTGAAAACTTTTTTTAAATTTAATATTTTAATGCAAAATGTGTGTGGGAGGGGGAGGCATTTTCACACATATATATATACTAAAATACAATTAAACACCAATACTGTTGATTTAATTTTTTAAAAAGATACTATTTTATTACTACGCAGATCCCAAATTTTTTTGTAAGAAAAAAGAAAAAGAACTTGCAAATATGTAAGAATTAAAATTTTAAGTGATTAATGCATTAAAAACACGAGTAACACCATTTTTAAATTTATAATTAAAAATAGTTTTTATATGCTTTAATCAATTAGAAACTCCTTTTTAAAACATTAGATGTATAATTTGTAAATGTAATTGCATTTTCATATAATTACAATACATCTTTATAATCTGTTGCTTCTTTTCAGACTATGATTTATGCTAACAGGGAAAATAGAAATAAAAAAAAAACATTTCTCAATTTTTTTGAATTTTATGTATTTATTTTGAAAATAAATGAATAAGAATACAGTTGTGAAAACTATTATATGATGATTGATAGCTTAATCGTCTCAGAACATTCATATGTTAATTCAAATTTACTTATTATTACTTCTACTTAAATAAAAAAAAGTAATTAGTCATTAGAAAGATAATTAAAAGAATATTACTAAAAAGATCACATTTAACTGAGACAAAAAATAAAAGTATTTCTTCTGCTGTTATAGACTTTCCATAATCTGTGCCCTGCTTTTATATTTCTGGTCAAACCCAATCCAAAAGAATGGAACAGATTTAATTGTGAAAAAAATGTAACAAATTTCCTTTCCACTTTCTGAAAATTGAATATAAATGATGCAAAATACCGAATTCTAACCTTTTTCTATTGATCTCGTGGATCCGTAATCTACATTTCTTATGCTTACTACATTGCTTCCCAGCAAAACAGTACAATACTTCCATCAAAATAGCATCCATGTTCGACAGCAACTGATGGAAGAAAGGTTGATTCTGAATGACTTGCTGGTTAGTCAGATTCCCTCTGATTTGGATTGATTGCGACTGACAAAAATTTGTTTGGTGTGAAGGAAGCCTAAGAGAAATGTCTTCAGAGAAAGCAATGTTGCATATTTATAAACATGAGACTTTTCTTCCTATGATTATTTAAATATGCATTATGTGAACAATGTCAGAAAACACCTAGTAGGACATTTCATAATTAAAGTTCTTTTTTCTTGGTATGAATCCATAAATGCCTTGTTAAATCACTCTTTGACAAAAACCCTTGTAGCATATTTCACAAACATAAGGCTTTTCCTTTGTATGAGAACGTAAATGGACTTTTAAAATATCATTTCGAGAAAAGCTCTTGTAGCACATTTCACAAACATAAGGCTTTTCCTTTGTATGAGTCCGTATATGGGCTTTTAAAGGACCGTATTCAGAAAAACTCTGTTGCACATTTCACAAACATAAGGCTTTTCCTTTGTATGAGTACGTAAATGGACTTTTAAAATATCATTTCGAGAAAAGCTCTTGTAGCACATTTCACAAACATAAGGCTTTTCATTGGTATGAGTCCGTAAATGGGGAATTAAATGAGTCTTTTGAGAAAAACCTTTATAGCACACTTCACAAACATACGGCTTTTCCTTTGTATGAGTCCGTAAATGGATTTTTAAAGTATTATTTTGAGAAAAACCCTTGTGCACATTTTACAAACATAAGGCTTTTCATTTGTATGAATCAGTAAATGTAATTTTAAATTATCACTTCGAGAAAAACCTTTATGGCACATTTCACAAACATAAGGGTTTTTATTTGTATGAGTCTGTAAATGGGTATTTAAATTATCACTTCGAGAAAAACCCTTGTTGCACACTTCACAAACATAGGGCTTTTCCTTTGTATGAGTCCGTAAATGGATTTTTAAATGACCCTTTTGAGAAAAAGCTTTTTTGCACATTTCACAAACATAAAGCTTTTCCTTTGTCTGAGTTCGTAAATGGGCTTTTAAAAGACCCGTTTCAGAAAAACTCTTGTTGCGCATTTCACAAACATAAGGCTTTTTATTATCTTCAACATGCAAATGATGCCTTGAATTTTCTTCAGGAAAGCCATTTTGCTAGTTTCAAATGTGCAAGTTTTTTTCACAGATGTGAAAACAAATACCTCTATTTAAAATCTACAGTGAAGAAATGGGTCTCACACTCTTGTTCAGAATATGAATTTATATTAACATCTTTCTGTAAAAGAAAAAAAAAATTTCAATATAATGTAGTACATGCATAGGCAGAATTTTATTCTTCATTATAATTTATGAAGTAAAAAAATTCAGCTCGTTAACACAGCTTCAAAGAATGAGCAAAAAAAATTTTTTCCCTTATATCTGAAGAAATTAGCAGGTTTTTAAATAACTTTTTTATTAAATCAACCAAAATATAAAATATAAATCAAATATTAGTAACCAAAAATATTCATGTAATACTTGAAAAAGACAACCAGGTTAACATAAGCAATGCACAGGAAACTGGAGGAATATTATGATAAAAAAAAAATGAACACCTTCTTCGAAGAGGACTCTATCAGGATATGTCCTGCATTATGGTACAAAAACTGATATCCATTATTGGTTTGAAATTTTATTGAGACTAAGAGTAACAATAAAGCTATTGCCGATTGTAAACAATTTTTAACAATATAATAATAAATTGTAAGAGAAGATTTTTGAAATTACAAAATTATTTTTAACAAACAGATTTAAAAATTATTTTTTATCAAACTTCAAATTAAGAATATTTCCAACAATTCATTTGATTTAAACATTTTTTTTTACAAATAGAATCATTTATACAAGAAATATGCAAAAATTATACTATTCTGAAACAAGATAACCGAAAGGAAATATTATATATATATCCATATTTTATAACTGAATAAACTTAATAATTTTATTCAAGGAATGAAGAGGCCATGATAGCCAAATGACCTCACTGGTATTTCGCAAAAAGCATCCCCCCCCCCGAGCCTGTAGTCGTGTGGCAGCTAAAAACTTACTGTGTAGAGGAGCCGGTTCAAGTAAACCAAAATAAAAGATCTCTATTTCAGAGAGATGGTTGAGAGCTTGCCTTTGTTACTAGACTATGGTTCAAAAGTACAAGCTCCCCTGGATATAAAAACCCTCATCCTTCTTTAAAGTGTGATGTACATAAGTAAGCTAAAAAATACAGGGTATAAAGTATATTATTCAATCATATTAGTCAAATTTGGAATAAAATGATAGTTTCAGTAAAGAAAATTGAAATTTTCACTACAGCTTTTTTCAAATTCAACTTTACAGACGATTTTAAAAAAAGCTTGCTTCAATCTTGATAAGCGCAGTAGTAAATGGTGAATAGACCTTGTGAATACATCTATGCACAAATGATGATAAACATTGTTCCTTTCCCTGTATAAAAAAGATCAATTTCATTTAATAACCAACATCCTGTTGTTATTAAATGGAATGGAATAACATTACTGGAATCAGAATTCAACATACAAACATTTGGCTCACATGTTTGCAAGCAATTAACATTTTGAAAGCTCTAAACTGTTTTACTTTTTGCAGGGAAATAGATCCTACATTTCGATCTAACATGAGTGAAACTGGAGAAAATAAATTTTGAAGTGATAAATAAATCATTTTTTGCAGTAGAAGGATTATCAACAAATTTTCCAAATATTAGCTAAGATGTACATGAATTAATTATTACTAGTACCCAGTAGATTATCTGAATTTAGTGAAATCTGTTAAAATTTATCTAATGTAATATGAAAAGACATAATGCCAAGATTCACATCTTGAAATTTTAATGCCATACTAGAAACAATATGCATAACATGCCAATAAGTCAAAATTTGACAGTGGACATTGTAATTCTAGTCTTTTAAAGAATTAGGAAGAAAGTTACTAATAGTTTTAGATGTGCTGGAATTAACCTTATTGAACTTTTCCAGTAATGAATACTTTTAATAGACTTCATTTAAAAATATTGTAACAATACGATTTTTAGATGTTTTTGGTAAAATTTTAGTGAAGGAAAAGAAATAATAGTAAAGAATAATACAGAGAATAGCAGTAAAAATAATTCAAGCACAATAATTTCAGACACAGGTATTATTTAAGAAATGCAAACCATTGAATTAATTGATTGCTAATAGCACCGTACTATAATCACTTTCTTTCTGCGTTTTTGTTGGTGTAATTTGAAATGTACTGTTCTTGAAAAAGAATATCCCTCATTCTCTATGAGAACATTTACTTCGGTCATTATATTATCGACTTACGAAAACCACAGGTGTGCTTCAAAAAACCAAATTGACTTTTTGTTCTCCACAGCCTCCTTTAAAAAAATTTATATCATTAAAAAGTAAAGAAAAACTGGTTAAATTCTATTACAAATTTGAGGGAATAAAATAAAATTTTATATATTCAAGCAAAAATTTGTTTCATATTAAAAGTAATAAAAGTATAAATTTTAAATTGTCCCTATTTGTCCAATTTCTATGTTATTAGGTAGAATACCACTATGCATCAAATTTAATTGCTTATGGATCAGAATATTGCTACAACTGCTGGAGATTGTACTGCTCTCTTTTTCCTGCATCTTTTCTGGTGTTTAGATGTGTGAATGTTGATTCTATTATTTTTGGAACTACATCCATTATGAGTATAATTTATTTTCAAAGCTTCCTGAAAATTGGTCATTAAATTATTGATTATTTTTTATCTACATAATCCTGTGTATAAATTTTCTTTGCACAATATTATGTTAATTTTTTTAAAATTTCTCTGAAGTATGAAGAATACACACATAAAAGCAAAAATCCTCCTTTTAATTAATGCCATTCACAGTATGAGGGAATGTTTCCAAAAATAGTATTCCACAATTGATGCATATCACAAAATTTTCATGAAGATGGATGATATTTAATTTAAACAGCTAAACCATTTGTTGTATCATTCAGATTTACCACTCAAGTACTGAACTTTCTTTTGTTAATAAACCGAGAGTAAAAATCTATTCAGGGTTGTTTAAGGAAAAATGTTTCTAACAAAGAAATTTGAATCCCATGTTTTCTGTTAAAAGGACAAATACTTTTCCCATATTGTGTTAAATTATGTTTTAAAGGATTTCAAATTTATTTTCACCATAGTTTTATTTATCATAACCTTTAGTCTCCCCTTAGAACTTAGTATTTTAGCAGATTGAAAAAGAAAAGAAAGAAATCCCGAGAACATTAACATTGTAATCCCATTAAATTTAAACACAGTCATATGTCATACAAGTGAAACTAATCACACATACTGAAATATAAATTTAAGAAATTAAACTGAAAGTAGCTTTAAAGATTCAAAAACTTAAAAAGCAGAAAATAATATAATGGTTTAAATATTTCTGAATAATACAGAAAATATTATAAACACTTTAATAGTATGGAAATTCAGAAGTTGATTTTAAAAATTTAAACAAAAATACTAAGTTTTTGACCTTTTTAATCTCAGTTAAGTATAATTTATAAGAAAAAAATTAATTTCTATAAATTAAATTTGTTATTGTCAGAACCATGAGTTTAAAACAGAATTAAAAAAACATTAATGTGTATTGCACTCTCTAATTTTTTTCATACAAAATATAACACATTTTTAAAAAAACATTGGTTGCTTATTCCAATGAAGGCATGATAATGACATAATCAGCATTTTTCAAATTTTATTTAAGCTGAGTTTTATACGGGAAATTGGATATTTTTAAGATGCAATTTTTTTTATTCTGCAGTAAAACAATTATCCTCAAAACATTAAAAATTTACTTCCTCAAACAATGGGCTAGTTTCATGGGAAAGGTTATATATTTTTAAGAACATGGACAAAAGAACTCATTTATTAGGGTGGATTGATGAATATTTATCAAGATTTGTCTGTGCAGAAAAGATTTCAACTGTAAGCTGTTGATCTTGGCAAAATCCTTTAATTGAATCCCTGACATACCAGTCCACAGATACTCTGCACATGCCTTAGATGACTGGGACAAAAAAGAATCCCTATTTAGGCCAATGATTAAGCGCTTTTATTCCATTTTCCCTCTTGGCTGGGTCAAGTGATCAAGGTCATAGATTCCTGGCTGGAATGTCATAAATTTTAGCAAAGTACAGCAGAAGACTAGCCATGTAGAGGGGGGGGGGCTGAAGCATATTAAATATATTGAGGCTTAAACATCCCTAGTTGGTGTGGAAGTTTGGAGAGGAGGGTTCCAGCTCAGATTTCATCCTTGTCACTTGATCAAGGTTGAAAATTACAAGATCACTCAACAATAGCTACAACTTTATAGTGCAATGTTAATCTAACTCCCTTATCTTTGCTGGTTGCAAATTGCATGAGAATGGGTTGCTGCATACCCCTTTCCTAGAGAAGAATGCTGTTTTTACTTTTGATAGAATTTCTGTGCGATGTCTAGAGAAGGTTGTTTTCGCAGCCATCCTGAAATTTACATACCTCTCCAGTAGGTTCAAGTGTTTTTGGAATGTTTTTCGGTAATGTTGTGGGCAATAGTAGAGATGGCGGGACAGTTGGTTGAGGGCACTGATGCTTTTTGAATCACTAGTCATGATTTACTCCAAATGTTAAGACTCTCCATGAAAATTATTCTGCACTACCATCTGACATTAAATTTATGGGTAACCACTTTCACTGTAGTTGCTAATGGGTTATTAGCCCTTAGTGAACTTGGGATGGTAAAAGAGCAGGGTGATTTAAACTGATCACTTGCGGGTCTGAAACCTTAGATCAGGGGTGGCCAACCCGTGGCACAGCGAAGTTGTAACAGTAGTACGCGAACATTCAATATTTTTTTTTTTAATTTGAAAATATAATAATAAATAACAATTTTTTTTAACATTTTTATTGAAATGTGGTTGTTTTAGACAAAAAAAAGCAGTTGTAATAGAAATTTATCTTGTAGGGAATGCCTCTGCATTGTTGTACGAGTTGACTTTCCAAAGCTTTTTTCACTCGCGATTTTGGAAATTGAGGGAGTGTATTTTAAAATATCTGGAAGAAAACACTGAACTGCGCAGTGAGTACTTTCTATTCTAGAATGAAGAATGGGCTTGTGATTTAGCTTTTTTCACTGATATTATTGGACATTTAAACAATTTAAATTTAAGATTACAGAGAAAAGATTGTATTTTTCATACCCCAGTTGGACTTCTTTTGTGGTCTAACTTTTGCTTTTTTTTGTCTTGAGTTTGGACAAAAAAATTATTATATATCATATTAATGTAGGAGCTATCTACCAAAGTTAAAAGTTCTCCAAGCTGTGAGATTTAAAATTTTAATAACGATTTTTACAGGTTTCTTTCAGTGTTAGGTTGGGTGATTTTCAAGGAAAAAAAAAAATGCACTTCTTTTTACAAAGTATCTTTTATTTCTCTACAAAATGTTAATTGTTACCCACTTATTTCCAAATCGAAATTATTATCTATAACACCATACTACACTGAAAAGCAAATCTAAGGAATTGCATTTAATTTTTGAAATTTTTACTTACAAGTAATTTTTCAAATTTACACGATTTCACTATCAGATTTTGCTGTAGACTTGAACCAACATACGTTTGTGAATAAATGTTTTCTATTATGAACATAACAAAATCAAAATATCGCTCAAAATTAATTAACTGATCAACAATAATTTAAGTTTGTGCTTTGGTCTCATTTATTATATTATTTTTAACCATACTACACTGAAAAGAAAATCTAAGGAATTGTATAGAATTTTTACTTACAAGTAATTTTTCAAATTTACACGATTTGACTATCAGATTTTGCTGTAGACTTGAACCAACATACGTTTGTGAATAAATGTTTTCTATTATATGAACATAACAAAATCAAAATATCGCTCAAAATTAATTGAACTGATCAACAATAATTTAAGTTTATGCTCTGGTCTCATTTATTATATTTTTAAATTTCCACTACTTAAGACTTTCATTAAAAATGCGCTCTTTGCGTAGAAAATACATAATGAGCCTAAAAGTAACATTTTTTCACCATTTCATTTGTTTGAAAGTTGGAAGTGGCATGCATAATTATTTTTTATCTGAAAGTGGCACTCTTCATAAAAAGGTTGGCCACCCCTGCCTTAGATGATTAAGACAGAAAGAAATCCATATTCAGGCCTATTATTAAGAGTTATGATTCCTATCTTTGGCTGATTGTGACTTGCAGGAGAAGGGGTTTACTGCAAGATGCTCTCTGGTACATAAATGGAGGAAAAATAAAAAAAGATTAATCTTTATGTTCAGTACTGTCATGAGGGGAATGAAATTTATGCTTTTGAGCTATTGTATGGTAAAAAGCCAAAGTGATTTTTGTTAAAGATTAGGTATTTTAGTATATTTTAACCATAACTGCGATGAATGGACATCTACAAAATAGTTACAGAAAACAAACATGAGGCCCATTTAGGCTTTTTTTTAATATTAAATTTTAAAAAATGCTTACTCTCAAAGTTACAACGCACATTTTAGTATAAGTTGGAAGGGTAGCTTGGATCCGACTAATTTGTTGGTGCAGGGAGAGAGTAGCGGGATTATGAAATGTTACAATGCATATCGTACTTTTCATTACTCAGTTATCAATAACAACCACTTTTGATTTTTTATATTGTAGAAAAATAATTTATTCTGAATCTGAAATCTTCTAACAAAAATTAATTCATTT
Organism: Trichonephila clavata; assembly: GCA_019973975.1. Classification (NCBI taxonomy): domain Eukaryota; kingdom Metazoa; phylum Arthropoda; class Arachnida; order Araneae; family Nephilidae; genus Trichonephila; species Trichonephila clavata. The sequence continues at coordinate 72,115 of BMAO01030405.1, forward strand.
GAAAAATTTAACACTTTGTGGCAACCCCATGAGATATATACTCACTTCCAAAAGTTAAGCACGAAGATGCAAAATGCAAAAAAATCAACAAATACTGCTTTGATTGACACAAAATTTGGCAGTAAAGTACCATATATATTTATACATAAAACAAAATCAATAATCATATATAGAAATAAAAACAATATTAAATTTTTGTAAGTTATCAGATAATGTCATACTGGAGACTTAAAAAGAATTATGTATAAAGTGAAAATAAACAGCAATAAATGAAAAAAAAGAGGACATTAATAGGGTACGTGATCCCCCTCCCATCTGTATGCAAAGTTTACACCTTCTGACCATGCTTTCAATTAGGTGGTCAACCACCGCAGAATTAAGCAATCTCCATTCTTCTTGTAGAGTAGTTTCCAGCTCAATAAGAGTAGCTGGAGGTGGGAAACGTGAAGATACAACACAGCCGAGAGCATCCCCAAAATTTTCAATGAGATTAAGGTCGGGCGAATATGCTGGCCACGCTATACGCGCAATCCCTTCACTCTCCAGATAGCCATCGACGATGTCAGCTCTATGGGGACATGCGTTATCGTCCATTAAACCAAAAGTAGGGTCAACTGCTGCACATACAATCTCACAATGGGTTCTAGGACTTCATCTCCATATCGGACAGCCGTAACAGAACCCTGTTTAAAGATGTGCAGGTTGGTGTGGTATCCTAATGAAATCCTTGCCCACACAATAATGCTTCCGCCTCAGAAGGCGAGATGTTCGGCGATGTTTTGGGGCTGATTGCGTGTTCCTTGTTTACGCCATATCCTTATACTCAGCATACATGACATTGCCCCAGTCAGACACAGTCCAATTGCCATGTTCCCGGCACCACTTTAATCGTTCCCCTCTTGATTGGACGGATAGAGGAGCACAAACTCGAAGTACCCGGGCATACATTCTATTTATATGTAATCTTCGGCGTACAGTAGCTGCAGATATAGTCTTACGAATGGACGCTGTAAACATAGATGTCCCACGCGTGGAGGTCGTTCTGCGATTCCGCTTGGCTACAATAGCAATATATCGATCTTCCGCGGGGGTTGCAACCCTTGGGCGACCGCCCACGGGCCTTCGGAAAACTGTCTGTGTGGTTTGGAATTGTTTCCATAAATGTGAAATTACAGAATGATGAACGCCGAAGAAAAGAGCATCTGTGGATCGACTGTCCTGCTTCAATGCGCCCCACAGCACGTTAGCGCTCGGAATCTTCCATTCATTTTCTGGAAGTCATAGAAACACGTATGTCTTGAAAACAAACTGTACGGAAGTTTTAAACACCTTCTATCAGCACTTACAATCAACTTCTGTAACCCTTCATATAGCTGGCTTCTTTAAGACTGCCCTTTTTGCATATTTCTTGACATGAAAGCACGATTGGCTGTTACCTAACATATTTGCATACTTCCATCTACCTCTGCAGTGAATTGCATCCTCTTCAATTCTGATTGGCTTCCGGAAATTAGCATTTTCCTCTCCATGTTTAACTTTTGGAAGTGAGCGTATATTGTCCATGAGAGAAGCAATCGGTCTCTAAATCTAAGTTGCACAATTCTAAAGATTGCCCCTGAGCTTTATTAATAGTGATTACAAATGCCAATCGAATTGGGAATTGCAATCTCTTAAACCGAAATGGCATATTTGTTGGTATCATAGGAATGAGGACATCTTCAACATTGAAAAGTGCTGTCATAATTGTTGCCTCTATCACGTTCCTCATTAATTTTTTTACTGCAAGCAGCATACCATTCCACAGCTTTGGCTGGTTGATATTTTGCAACATGATAATTGGCACGACAACTTTCAACTGCAGTATGTGGGGCGTCATTCCTGGCAGATCAAATGAAATAAAAAATTCGGTAGGGTAATTCACTGCTTCATCTACTTCCACAATAGACTTAGGAACTAGTTTGATATCCCGGGGCAAGACGCCAAACAGGGGTTGTTGTCGCTGGAACGGAATCCAAGATGGCGTCGTCCGTTTCTTAATCGGAATCAAAATGAATGTAGAAAAAAAACAGGATGTGCGACGATAGTTTATTTTGCAAAAAAATAATGTGGATGAAAATTGAAAAAATAACTATTTGATTAATATAGAATATTACTTACTTTTCTGGGTGTGGAGAACAGTATCCAAAGTGATAAATACTAGGATTTTTTTTAAAACAGGAATATGAGGGGTATTGTAACACAGTACGCAAGGTGAGTAAATGTAAGCATGATAAATAAATTTGTGGGGATAGAGAGATGAATGTTAAAAAAAGAAATTGTTAAAAGTACAAAAATAACATGTTTAAAGAACCCCCCCCCCCAAAAATAACTGAGTAAGAAGGCGGAGAAATAAGGAAAGTGGCTGTTGTGAATTTTACGAAAGGTTATGAATTCGATTCTTCGACTCCCCCTCCTGAAACGATTTGCCAGTCAGCCCAATTAATATTTCTGACAAGATCAAGGAATTTTATGAAAGGGTCCTGTTTCAGTGCGAAACAAATTTTCCTAAACATGAACCAGGCGATGTATCCTTCAAATCTCCCTCGTATTCTGGCAAGGAAGCTTTGAAGTGGCGCCAGGTAACTTCAATAGTGTTAGTATGTGCGCCGGTCTCAGAATCAACGAATTCGAGCGAATGGTTAACTGTAAGGTGATTATAACCTCTTTCGCTCAACCTTTCGTAAGATTTCCAGCAATCCGATATGACAGTTGTTCCTGGTTCGACCCATGATTCGATAAGGTCGAGAAGTGTTTCTGCCGTCCTGTCGTGAACTGCAACCAGGAAACAGCGTCCCGTCTCGCGTTCGACACCGCCAAAAACTTACTGTCCTTCAACGAAATGACCCCTATTATATTTTCTTTTCCCAATCTTGCTTTCATCGACTTCAACCGTTTTACCCTCTCCCCCAAGCTTCTCTGTGTTAACAACAATGTAATCTATTAACACATCAGATGCATAGTTGCGCCAATCGGCAACAGCCTGCGAAAAAATTCCGAGTTCCTTATGAATCTGAGCGAACGAGGAACGTCTGAAAAATTCATACATCAGAAGAAGAATGGTGGAAATTGGCAATTTGCTGCCGGAGAAAAATGAATTGAACCGGATTGTTTTTTTATTGCGGCAGCGCGAATTTGCACCTGAAGATCCGCAGTAAAAAACTCGACCGTCAAATTTCAGTGATTTATCGTAAATAACTTTCATATCACGACCACATTTATCACATTGAATGACGGTCGAAATCAGCGAAAGCTTACAGAGGAAAGAGAAAAGAAAATCCTGACTTTTTAAAAATAAAGTGGACCAAAAGTGTGAATTTGGAACACCTTTTGGTCCGAAGTAATTGAAAGAGCAGCCCTTATATTCTGTGAAAAAAAGTCCTGGTACTCACCAATAACACTGTAAATATCCATTTTAGAAGAGTAGAATAGCAGGTGAAACACCGGAGTAGAACAGCAGGTGAAGAATGAATGCATTGAAAAAGGTTTAATTTTAAAAGAATTCGAATTAAAAGCATGTGAAATTAAGAGGGTTACCCGCGCGCAAAAAAAAAACCCCAATAAGAATGAACTATTTTGAATTAAAATCGTCTGAAGTTAAGAAGATTTGCGCGCAATAGAAAATAAACCAATTAGCTATTTAGAAGTAAAATCGTCTGAAATTAAGAGGAATTGCGCAGGAAAAAAAGAAACTAATTAGAATTAACTATAAGAAACGTCATCACCATGGAAACCACATCAGACAACGAAAGAAATATCAAGGTAACCACATTGTAATGTTATAGCCCATCTTGGCGAACATAAACAACAACTTGGCGACTTGCCCTGGGATATCAAACTAGCAGGTAGACTTATAGGTGATTGTCTCATTTTGAATGTGAAACTGAATGATGTTGTTAAGCTGGTTGACATGTTTGTTCTTGGCAGCAAGAATAGCACATTAACTCAGCCATTTGGGATTCTTACAATTGGTTTGAATGTCAGGAAATACTCTTTCAACCAATTCTCCTTTGGATGTCACCAAATTGCAGAAGTTATAAGGCAATGAAATTATCCCTGAGTTCAAATCTATTGGTGCCTTTTCATTTCCAATATCCAACAATTGATTTGAGGAAATTTCAGCTGATCGATAATTTTGCAACTGGACATGCATATTTATAGTTAATTTCAAGGTCTTCACATGTCGCCACAAAGCAGAGTGTTTCAAAGAAACATCTATTTCATCTACTGGTGTTGACTGAAGAATTACAGGTAATGTTTGCCTGAAATTTCCTGCAAGCAATATTAACGCATTCCCAAATGGTCTAGTGTTTCCACGCAAAGCTTGTAATGAGCAATCAAGAGCTTCAAGCAATATTTTGTGAGCCATTGTGTATTCTTCCCAAACAATAAGTTTGCATTTCTGCAATATTTTTCCCAAGCCTGATGCTCTGGAAATATTGCATGTGGGAGTTTCAATTATTTGAATGTTCAATGGCAGTCTCAAAGCAGAATGAGCAATACTTCCACCTGGTAACAATGTTGTAGCTATACCTGATGATGCAAGAACTAAGGCTATGTCATTTTGGGCTCAATTTGCCAGAATCAATTTGATTAGGAATATTTTACCAGTTCCACCAGGCGCACCTAAGAAGATTTTTCCAACCCCACTATTGATAATTTGCATGATTTGATCATAAATGCCTTTTTGCTTAAGCGTTAACTTAGGAATATTTGATGAAACATATGACAAAAGATCCGTAATGTTGTAGTTTTGCTCGAAATGCAGTTCTACATCAAATGAAGCTGCAGCAGAACGAGGTGGTGATGGCATTCCCAACTGATTAAGAACTTTGTTTGCAATTGCTAAAAACAAACCTGCAATCATCTATTTTGTACTCTTTGTTGAGAATGGAGCACATCTGTGATGTTGCAGAACATAACTGCCATACTCGCAAACGTGCATCCTCAGCACGTATTTGAGCCATTCTTTGTTGGCTTTGTTCGTTTGCTGATGCCTGTTCTTCCTCAGTTTAATGAGCAATTACTCATCGCACTGATTTTGCTTTGTGAATATTGCAACCTAAGTTTGATTTTCGGCTAGGTATTATTTTTATGAACTGAAGCCTGATTGACTGCACTTAAAAGATGTGAAAGGCTCAGACTAAAACATATAAAATTGCAAAACATTAAAAGGGGGGAAAAACAGGAACAAAGAGAAAAGGGAAAAAAATATATATAAATACTAATGAAATATTTAACTACAAACATAAATCAATCAACACAGCTCAATTGTGATGCAATGGAAAACAGAACATTTCATTCCACTTGAACAAAGCACTCAAAGAGATCAACTTAACTACATAGATTGAATTCAAATGAAAATTAATTGACAGAACAGAATTCTCACTAATTGCACTAAGAAATAAGAAAAAAAAAAAAAAAAAAAAAAAAAAAAAAAAAAAAAAAAAAAAAAAAAAAAAAAAAAAAAAAAAAAAAAAAAAAAAAAAAAAAAAAAAAAAAAAAAAAAAAAAAAAAAAAAAAAAAAAAAAAAAAAAAAAAAAAAAAAAAAAAAAAAAAAAAAAAAAAAAAAAAAAAAAAAAAAAAAAAAAAAAAAAAAAAAAAAAAAAAAAAAAAAAAAAAAAAAAAATAAGAAAAACATTTAAAAAACTAAATGAAGAACAATGAAAAAATAAACTATACTAACACAAAACCAACACTATCATAAAAAACACAGCTCAATAGCAATGCAATGTATCACAAAATAATTAAGATGACTGTCTACACTCAAAATGCAACAAACACCTAGAGTAGGCAGACCAAACAATCATTTTTGTATCTGCACAGACAATGAAGCAACACAAAATTTTTTCTACCCATAAGCATTGTAAATTAACCCTTTACCCGCACAGACTCCAGAGCAGAACCATTTCATCTCAAATTTGGGCAGATTTTATTTGCATATGTGATAGTTTTTTTATTAAATTAATGTAGTAATTTTTTATCCTTCTGTTTAAGACTGCTCCTCATTTATATGTTTATGACTATTTTATGAACTGCATGAACTTATTTATGTATTTTTGAAATTATTTGTTACTTGCATATTATCGCAGCCTATTGGCGACATTATATGAAGTGAAGCACCTGGTTGCCAATTCAGCACATACAACACAGGAGTTGTCAACTTGGCGAATTAATACTAGAATGGTCGATTGTTGTGATAATATGCAAGTATCATTATTTTTTTAAATATATTAATAATTTGCATTTATTTTTGTTCATGGTTAATAATTATATATTTTTCTGATTTACATGCTTTTGTTGAAAATTCTTATTTGGATACTTTCTTTGCTACTTATGTATTATCACAACCTATTGAGAAGCACCTGGTTGCCATTTAAAAACATATGACACATAGGAAATCAGGGATGCCAACTTGGCGAGTTATGATAGAGCTGGCAATTGCTACAATATAATGTGCAAATACTCTATTTTTTATTTGTTTGAATTTCTTGTGTATTATTATTTACTTTTATAACCCTCCTTGCACACTTTGTGGTTCACCAGTCTTTTTAACCTGACTGAGCGACAGCAAAATGGGTTGGATTGTCAAATCGACCACTTATTCCGCCAATTGTTTTCTCACCAAATCGACAAGTGTGCCAAATCTGGTAACCCTTTTGATTTTTGTATCAGTGAGGCAGAAGTCGGATGGTGTTATGGTAGGGTTGCCACTCCAAAACACAATATGCAAAAAAAGCGCCAATTTAGCGATTTTTCAAAATTTGGCGGACCAGTTGCCAATTCGACAATTTCAATCAAAATATGGTACAGCTAGTTATAATATGGCATAAGTTCGATATATGGATTTTTTTGGCGCCTTTTTCGGGCGATTCTGTGCCTGATTCTGTCTACCCTGATTCCCTGTTTGGGTTCTGCAGGGTTTTTGTTTTATGACAAATTTTCCAATCAGAGCAGTAATTTTGTTTTATGATGGGGGCTATGGTATTCTCTCAAAGATATCCTTTTCATCTTGGACTTTCAACTGTTCAGACATAGATATTTCCATACAAGAATTCACTGCCTCATTTCCTATTATTTCTTAATATTAAGAAAGAATATTAATTTAATATTTATAATTAAAAATAATTAAATTAAAAATTATACATAAATAATAATTATTTAATATTATTTTTTATATTTATTAAAGTTTATTTTTAATTATTGATTAGTTTGAATATTCTTTCCTTATTAGGTTGTATTTCAATTCTTTTATTATTAACTTATTTATATTACTTATTAATATTCCTTTTTAATTACTGAAATTTTTTTAAAATTGCTTAGGTTGACTTAATTTTATCATTATTAGGTTATATATTATTTTATTATTAATGTGTCTTTATCCATATTATTTATTAATATTATTTAGTTATTTATTAACATTCATTTTTACTTTGTGATAAATTATTCCAGCTATTGATTAGGCTGACAATCAATTCTCATATTATTATTAATTTACAAAGAGGTTAATTAAAATTTTAAAAACCTTGTTATTTAGTATACCTTTAAATATTGTAATCTGTTTCCTCTAACCATGGGACTATTAGTAGTGTTTATCCCAAGTATATGAAAGTTCTGTCAGAAACAGTTCCTCTTTTATTTTTCTAGTAAAAGGGCCACATTTGGGGAAAAAAAGGGAGTATTTATCTTCATTTTGTTTAAGAAATATGTAGGGATAAGAAACTATTTTTAGATTTTGCAAGAGAAACTCATCTGATTAAATAAGAATTTTTTTACTGCAATTGCAATGTTCTGATGAAGTTTGGGAAGAAAAATTTTATTTTAGATGGTTAATCATGGATTTGCAGAAATTTCAGGAATAGCAAGGTATGTGGTTCAATTGAAACCATATATCATGGCTTGTATAGTTACACTAAAACCATACATCTTGGCTTGTGGTTCAGTTGCAGCAAACTAAACTTAAATGAGATTTTTCGTCTCACTTATCATTTGATCATGAGAACCAGAACAAAACAGACCAAAGCTTATTTCTATTTATCTTCTGGTACAGTTGCAGTTTGGGGGCAATTTGTCATTGAAGTTATTCTATATTATGCAGAAGTTGACAAATCGAATTCAGTGGGGAAGCAGTACACAACAGATCTTGTGACATTCTAGACAACACTATAAAGGAATGGATAGAGCCTGGAACTATGATTTTTCCAACAAATGGAAGACATTTGAAAATTTATCACACAAGAAGGGTTTGATCATTTGACGTTAAATCATAGCGTTCATTTTGTAAATCCAGTAACGAATTGCCATACAAATACCATATAAGGCACTTGGAAGCATGTTACAGATTCACTCCCTATTTGCAATAGAAAAATAGATTTAAAATTTCATTTGTTGCTGTATATATGTTTAGAAAATCATGCAAACAGAAGGGAGTGAATTGTTTCAATAAGTTTTTAGAAATTGTTAGGGACATCAACTGGGCTGAGAGGGGTTTATGTCAAATTCTTTAAAAGGAGAATTTAATCAAGATTTTTTATCACAATCTATCTTGCTGACAAGTGATGACTTTCGCGGTTGTGTGACAATTTTTTACACATAGAGTGCTGCAAGGTAAGTTAATTCTTTTAAATTTATTTTATTCAATGTAAGCAAGAATGATTCTCTTTATATTTAATTTATAACTTTAATTTTAATGTTAATTTGCTTTAATAAGTTTAATATTAATATGTTTCTCGTCTAGGTTTATACAAGTTTTCTTATCTTATTTTAATACTTTAATTTTAATGTTAATTTGCTTTAATATGTTTCTCTTCTAGGCTTAATGATGATAAATAGAACAATTTGTTCATTACTATTCTGAATCATTTACAAAAATAGATTTTTATTCTTAAATTCAGTGCAGTATTACTAAAATAATCATTAACTATTTACATTTAGTTCTATAAAAATCTGTCCTTTCACTACTTTAGTTTAATATTGTGTAGGAAAAAATATTACAAGTTTCATTTTTATGCTTCTATTACAGTTAGAAAAAATGACACCATTCATTTTCTTACAGAGGTGGGGAGGCAAACTTTGATCAAAGATGGTTGCAAAACTGTTTAGTCAGGGGGGGAATGCAACCCTGTGCTTCCCATGGCGACTACTGTCGCGGAAAAAAATCTTACGATTTTTGAAAAAAGTCGGTATATCTAATTTGTTTCTAACAATTTCATAGAAATACAAAATAAAAATTAAAAAATCTTTTATTTTGTATTTTAGAGAGACACCAAACAAAATTTAAAAATTGTTGAAAACAGATTTAAAAAAAAAACGCATGTAAGAACAATCCCATCCATTGATTTCCCCAAATTAAAACATCATGAAGTGCAAAAAAAAAAAAAAAAAAATAAATAAAGAAAAACCATCAGTACTAAAATACAAACAAAAATAATACATTAAAAAAAATATTTACTGGAGAGATTGATACAATAGTCACTACTAATACTTATATTAATTTCATTCTATATAAAGTAGATAAAGAAAAAAGAAATATAATACTAACGTTAATTGCAGTACGAAGAACTGAACTACCCTTATCAGTGAGAAGTTTTGATTCGTAAAAATATTAAAATAAGTCAGATAAATAAAGAAATATATAAATTCTGCATGAAATTACTAAAAAAGTAAGTTAAAATTTGTAAGCAAAATCACACAAACTTCCCGCGAATCCGAATGTTGCCAAATTTACAAAACGAAGTTTTAGTTGTTAAAGCAAGGATAGTGACAGATAAAAGGAACAAACAAGGCCGGACACATAATGCGCAATTTCGTTGGCAGCACTTTTTCCTATAATCTACAAACAAGGATGGGTTACTTTGATATTTTTGGCCTCTTTTTGAAAATCGCCAAGTTCATCGTTGGCTTAATTGAACCTACTAAAATCATTCTTGCTATAGCGCTCGTGCTGAAAGGTTCGTATATGAAATTCTAGCGGGGAGATTTATTGATTAGGTATTTTATGACTTTGAATTATAATGTTTGATTGTTACATTTTTTTGCAGTTTTTATATTGTATCAATTTCCTGTTAAGTTTTCCATCATTTTAACATATTTACTGATTTATGGAATTTCTAACTTATGTGAACAACTAAAAACTTCGATTCATAATTTTGAATTATTATTATTTTACTCTTTTTATATTTTATTTTAATTTGTGCTTTGATTTGATGTAATTAACATTTTCCGTTCATCGACTTTCTAGACCATGGTTCAAAATTACGCGGACCGTCGCCAAAAGCCCTCGTGTTGCTATTCAGTGCGACGTTAATATTCACTCACTCACTCATCGACTTTCTAGCTTCTGCCGTGTAAAATCTCGATTCTCCGATCACGTGAATGTAAAAATTTTATGCTTTGATTATTTATAATGTTTTAATAATACGTTTTAAAATTTCCAGGTATTTACCATTGTAGTAGATTCATTATTTTTTTAGTTCCTGCTAGGTGATTGTCCCCTTGGCGGATCTCGTGAGTGTAAAACTTTTTCTTGTCGTTAAATCGAAAGTTCTATTGATTGTTATGAAAAATTAGCGTAAATATATGAGGTAAATTTTTTGGCTAAATTTTTAAATGATTGTGAGAATAATAATAGAAAATTTAAATTTTCTGGAGGTGTTCTTGTAAAAGAAGGGTGCCCTGCTAGGATCCAACCAAAGGTAATAACACTATTCTTAATAAGAAAATACATTTATTTAATTAAAGTAAGAAAAAAATCATTATTGGAATGTATTATCTATTGCAAAAAATTTTATACGAATCACATGTAAAGATCTACACACAATATGTTGAGATTTAACTTTCCCTTAACCTTTTCCATATCATGAGTGAAATTGTAGATTTAGATATTTAACACATTTGCTAACATGTGAAGCTTCCTAGACATATAAAAGAAAAAGCTAATCTTGAAGTGGGTATTGAAAAATCTTCAGTATTAGAATATGTATTCGGTTAATAGAAGTTTAATTGTACTAGACTAATAAGGAATGCTTTACTCTGTTGCTCATGTTATTATTAATAAATTAAATACAGGAAATATGTATTGTGTTTCAACATTCTGAGCGAAAGGGTGCCCAGTTAAAAATTAATTGCATTACGCCTTCAATGCACTTGGAAGAAAAGATGAAATGATCTTGTTTTCCAATTTTGAAATGCGAAGGGAAATTTCTCTAGTAGCTCATTTGGAAGGAATAAGTTCAATCAGATGTAAACAAATAATGGAAAATTTTAAAATTGCATCGACTGATAAAAAGCCTGCTTTCAATAAATATTTTGATGATAATTATTGTAATTCAGCCTACTAATAGTATAAGTCACATCATCTACTTCTGCATGCCAATACTGATAAAAATATATATTGTTAATCTATTCACAATACATGAATGTCCAATTATTTTTAAATGAAAATTTAACTGTCAAGCAGATAGTTTGTTGAAAATACAGCATGACACATATTTAGCACATTATAGAATTTTAAATGGTACTCTCCCCAGTTTATATCCTCACAACCTATTTCCATTTCAAAATGAATTGAAGATTCCTGACAGATATTTATGACCAGGCAACAAATTCTTGGTTTGTAAAATCGCAAACTAATAGAGATGTATTTTATGTTGTTAAAAAGATTATGGTAGCATTTCAGAAAGAGGTTATGTGTGTGTGTGATCAATGCCATTACAGGTGTGTAAAATTATCATGTTCAACTTGGTATACATGTGAATGCTCAGATAATCATGCACCATGTAAACATATTAAGTTCATTCTTAAATTGTTTGAGAGATTCCATGTTGTTGAAAATGTTGAATATACTTCTTTCCATATCTCAGATAGAAAGTGTGGCGTGGGGTCTTCCACCAAATAAATATGTAATGACATAAGAAAAACCAGGAGACTGAACTTCTACTTGTAGTATTAAATTGTTTATTGCAAGGTAAAATAGTTCAGGAACAATTGTCTACACATGCAATTCAGTAAAAGAAAGATAAAAAGTAATTACTAAAGAATTTTATTTACCTGATCCTCATGTACCTACCTCCCAATCAGCATTTGAACTAGCAGCAAATATTTAAGCCAACTATTGGGGATATAAAAAGGAAAACTCTGGAATGTTTTTATTTAGTTGTCAAGAAAGAAAACATTCAAGCTCAGGCAAGTCAGCATTACTCAATTCAAAAACTATTTGCAAAAAAAACTTAACTGTATCTTTAACACCTGATATATGCTTGTAGTGGAGTTGTTTTATGTTTTCCAAGACATTTAGCTATGTTTTTATGGGCTAAAGTTGTTGTATATTTTTATATCAGATGAGGAGGTAAGTAATTATCAAAAAAGATTAAATTTTTGTCACAAATGGCTTTATGACAGTATATTAGAAGCATATAATTTAAAAATCATGCAGTATAGAGATTCCATTGCAGTTGAATGTTACCACACAAATTTTGGAAAGTGATGGGAGTATGGTAATTTTTTTATATCATTCATTCTTAATAAAATTTTAGGCAAAAAAATTGATTTTGCTTTTGGAACATACGAATTTAGAAAATACATGTATACTTTTTGCAGGTAAGTGTTTAATATAAAATATATAGAGAATCAGGTGATGTTAATGCTTGCTATCAATACAAGTAAAAGTATATACTAAAGTAAGCAATGTGTTTTAATTTATGTGTAAATAACTCTTAATAATAAATTTTAATATTTGTTCTATTTGGTATACAAGTATAGACCTTGAAAATCCACCTTGCCTATTTAGAAACAGGTATTTCATTCATATGTTACATTTCATGGGTGATGAGGAAAGTGGTAGTGAAAGTAATGATATAATGTGATTGTCTTTTTTATGGTATAGATGTACTAATAAGGATTTGTTTATTTTTTTGTCCAGAAATGGACCAGTTTTTGATATACAATTTGTTTTATAAATACTTTAAATAGTTATAGTTTTTCAGGTTGCTTTATATGTGTTCTGTGTATCAACCAGATGAATGAAGTAAATATTCTTACATCTCTGAAAGTCTTGAATGACTTTTTGATCTTAAAAAGTGCTAGATGGGATTTTCAGCTGTGGTGACATATACATTATAATTGCATCACAGTTGTGAAAGACTTTCTAAAGCATTAAAGATTGTGTAATGTAATTAATTAGTAAGTAATATTATATCATGGGAAATGCAATACAAGTTAATATTTTATTTAGTTTTAAAAGCAATCAATTGTCTACTTTTTTTAAGATTGTCAACAATATTAGTTACACAACACTTTAATACAGTAGGTATAATCCAAAACCATTTGAAAAATACAATGGTTTGTGCAGTAAAGTAGCTTAAAGAGTGGTGCATTCCATCTTAAGTCAAAGCTGTACAAGTAATAAATTTTTCTTAAATCGAAAAACCTTGTATAGTTGATTTTTCATAATTTTTACAAATTCCATAAGGAAACAATCATTAGCTGCATAGTTATTTATATTAAAATTTTAACATTTACATGCAACATAAATACATTTAAGAAAAAAACGCTTAACAGTACATATTTTGTAAAGAAAATTAGGAAACTGTATTTCTTTTTTTAAAAAAAGGTAAAGTATTCATTCAGTTTTGAAATTCTAGAAATATTATGCAAGTCAATT
>BMAO01030406.1:0-48544 GCA_019973975.1 Trichonephila clavata
TGTAGCGATATATGTTTCAGTTTGTGTAAGATGAAGACACTGGTTTTGTCACCAACAATAAACCATTTGTAAAGGTGTTGAAGTGAACTACGGCTATCGGAGAGAATCAATCCAAAGATTACCGTAATTCTTCTTTGATAGAAAGTCCTCAAGTCCCGCGTCAATGGCTATTAGTTCACTTCTGAAAACTGAGCAGAAATCTGGATTACGGTTTTTCAGGGACAATTTTTCCTGAGGCGTTTCGATATAGATACCACTACCGGTCTGGTTAGATAGCAGGTTTTGCAGGTATTAAGATGACTAAACAACTGGTTGGACATGATGATATATCTGACAATGGTATATAAAAAAGATGTAAGTCATTATAAATTAGTGAATATAAATTAAATACAAGCGTATAAACTATATTGGGTAGTTTTTTTAGTTTAATACTAAGCTAATCCAATTGGTTGAATGACTTCCTTATTCTTTAGCTTTTATACATAAATATTCGTTGTTCCATAAAGAAATTAATTCTTTCTTATCTAAAATATTTTATGTTACTTACCGTTGTGTTCATGACTTGGAAATTTCCTTTTCATTCATAAACAAACTTCCTTGCCTTTCAGTTGCACAAAATATCCTTTATACTTATTATTAAATTGCATTGTTTGCCTTAAAAAGAATAATGTTTCGAAATTGAATGGATTTTCGATAATATTTTTTTTCCGTTTAACAGGTATGAATTTTAGAGATTATAATACAATAATCAGGTATTATTACAAAATGTATTTCTCAAGAAACACTTATTTTGTATTCAATTTTTAAAATGTGTTGATATTCATTTAAAAAATGCGAGTCTTTATGAATAGAAAGTCATAAAAACAGTTATTAAGGAATACAAAGGAGTGTCAATTCAACTATGCAAAGAGTACCTTTTCAGTGTTATAAATATTAAACTGCATTAATATTTAATCTATAGAAAACGTTAAGAAGTCTTTAAGAATAGCTTTGAAGTATGTTTCATTCCCTCATAAATGTATAATAATGTTTTACCGAAAAACTGTTTAATAAATACTTGTATTAAATGATAAAAATAGTTGATCCACTTAAGATCAAAATTCTCACCAAAAACGTATACTAACTTAATTACTATAATTAAAAACAACTGTACTTTTCCTTACTTTTTTAACACAACTTTAGATAGAATATTTTAACAATTAAAATTGAATTTTTAAAACATTATATATATTTGAATACGTTTTTCTTTCATCAATTCAAAATAAAGCGTACATTTAAATGAAATCTAAATATTTTCATGACATGAAATAATCCATTTCCTACATGCACCAAAATTTGAAGTATAAAATTTTTTTAAAATTTTTGCATAATTTTGGATACTACTTTTATATATTAATTTTGTTCTTATATTAACGTATCTAAGCGAAATTTGGTTTCATTCATTGTTAGATACTTAACTTATAACTTAGATAAACGTAAAAGGTGTGGTTATTAAATAGCAAGACTGATACTATAAAAATTATATTTTCATTTTCTATATACAAGGTGTCTCCAAATGCCGTGTACAAACTTGGAAGTGAGGTAGAGAACATCGTGAGGAGCCATAAGTACTTAGGAAAGCATAGGTGGAAAGCGTTAGGAAACGCTGTATGGGAGTTCGCAAGGTCAACACATGTGGTTTCCTCATTTCAGACATGGACAGTGCGCGATGAACATGAATCATTATAAGAACGTCGAGTTGGCCGGTATCCACCTCATATATGGCCTAGCCAAAGGAAAAATGCATGTTGCTGTTGGGTTGTATGGGGAAAGAAATCCAGCTCGGGTGCATCGGAACCTGGCATAACACGGATCTTACAGAGTTCCGATTAACGACACGCCCATGCATTCTGAAATGAACCTGGTGACCTTAATATCCAAGGTTGATGCTACAAACCAAGAATCACAATGGATTTTCTAACATGTACGCCAATCCCCGTCACGTCGACGTCATGCTTGCATACATGGCAATGGCAGCAATTTCAAACACATCCTGTGATGCTTTAATGTCATACTTTTAATTTATTATTATTGATTTATTTTCTTTTTTGCAATACAGCGTTTTACAATACGTTCTGTTTTGTGGCATTACTGTCTTTGAGCCTCTTTATCTCATTATGGTTACGTTTCCGTCCATGCTTTCCTATGTAATTATGGCTCCTCAGGATGTTCCAAACCTCTCCTCCAATTTTGTACATGGCAATCGGGGACACCCTGTATGTATTTATTATCACTTTAAATATACACCTTTTCTCTATCCCTGCAACAGTCCATGTAAATTTTCTATTGTTTGAAATAGTACTGGAAGACTGTTTGTGTCAGCTCCTATAGAACGCGTGCCACTTTTACTTTCACAACTTCAGCGGTCTTGAATCTTGTTCCTTTTAATGCAGATTTCACCTTAAGAAACAAACAGAAGTCACACGTGGCATCCTGTGATTAAAAAGGATGTTCTAACACTAGGATGCTGTATTTGTCAAAAAACTTCTTGACAGACAATGCGGAATGAGCGAGTGCATTATATTGGTATAGAACCCATGACTTGTCATTCATCAATTCGGCTAGTCTCTTCATTATTCTTTCCTGGAGCTCAGCAAGAAAGTGAAGTTAGTAATTTTGATTAATAGATTGATCTTCAGGAATCCAGTGAAGGTACACAATCTTCTGAATATCGAAAAAAACTAGCATCATTGCTTTGAATTTTAATTTTCTTATTCGAGTTCCTTTGGCTCTTGTTGGATGGGCTTTTTCAGGGCATATATTTGTGTTTCGTTTCAAGATCATAAGTAAAAAAACGACTATTTGTCACACGTTATTATCATTTTCAACACTTTTGGGTCAGTTTCAGTGGCATTTAAGGTGTCAGTGCAAGTATTTTTGGGAGCTTCTTGTTGTTCAAACGGGAAAATTTTAGGCACCACATTTGTCCCACACTTTTTGCATGCCAAAACTGTTACATAACATTTACAGTACGGATACTTTGCCGATTCCTACAATTTCAACAATAGCAAGAATACTTAACTGACTCAGGTCGAACCACATCACCGATTTTTTTAATATTGTCACTCGTTTTTGACTCGGAAAGGCAATGCGAGCGTGAATCATCTTCAACGTCTTCCAGGGCATTTTGAAAATGCTTAGGTATCCGACTTACTTATTACGACAATTTTTTTTAAATAAATGGAGATACGGGGATTTTTTTGTAGCTTTTAGATTTGTTTAGTACATTTTAAGAAAAATATGCTAAAATTAAGAAGAGAAAAATAAATTATTGTTACTGAAATTAGAAAAAAGGGGTACAAATTTACAAAAAAATAACATAAACGCAGGTTCCTCCAAGTTTCGTGTGAAATTTCCCAAAAATCCGTTGCTCTATTGTTACACTATTCATTTTTCCCGGAAAACAAAAAACTAACTTGAATGCGACTGAAGATGACGGCTATACGGATTTGTTACCTGAAGCGATAGGCGCCGCATTCGGAAGAGCTAATTCAAGTTAAATATATGTCTTTTATTGGCGTTTTTTTCTGTAGCAACATCAATATCTTTATTTAATAGCCTCACCTTGTATCAAAATATTTGTAAATTAACTGGGGATAATTGCTAATAAGGTTTCTTCAGTTAATTTATTCATTCTCCCTTTTAGGACTATACTTTTCAAGCAAGACTTAAATACTTCAGTACAAAGCAAGATAATTCTAAACTAGAGCTGTCAACAGTTACCAAATTGGTTTGTACGAGGATTTTTTTCCCTGCTGCTTAAAAGAATAAAAAACTACATTTTAGTAAAATTTAAATGCTCTTAAATCCATCAAAACATCTTTATATTATCTTTTAAACATTAACATACGTAATTCCTGGATAAAACTAGTTTTAAAAAATGAATATAATCCTGAAAACATACTACTTTCTCAACAGCATTCCGATTTTTAAAGTAACGCTTCAATACAAAACTCGAAAAAATTTATCAGATACTTTCCATTTTGAAGTTGGGAAATAAGATTTAAGGAAAGGTGAAAGCCAATTTTGGTTCTCCATTTCAGTGTCGACTCTTTAGAAAGCGTGCTAGAGGAAAATAATGAAAATAGACTTAAATTTAATTTCTAAGTCTTCTTATTCGACTAACTCTTAGGGTAAGCAAAAAAGAGCCTTCCCTCACAATACCTTAAAGAGAATCAAAAGCCATAAATAGTCTTGA
This sequence comes from Trichonephila clavata, assembly GCA_019973975.1. Taxonomy (NCBI): domain Eukaryota; kingdom Metazoa; phylum Arthropoda; class Arachnida; order Araneae; family Nephilidae; genus Trichonephila; species Trichonephila clavata. Next base: position 4,238 of record BMAO01030406.1, read on the forward strand.
AAACCAATTTCCGCTAATGTTTCTCAATATGTTTGAACTAGAAACTATTATTAAAGGTACTAAATGGTCTACGAATAGAAATTTTTCTATAAAGTATCTACAATTGTTACAATGTTTAGTCATTGGAAAAAGAATTCATACCAATAATAGAAATAATTTGTGACCATTTGTGCAATGTCGCAACAAAACGAAAAATCCATACACATGAAATTTGGTAAGTTGAAACTATGGATGATAGCTTGCCCTAAAAGATATTATTCTCAAAATCGCATATTGTTTCTTAAAAATTCATATTTTAAGTGATTATTCATAGCTTCTGTGTTATGAGGTCATATGATGACATGTTTAACTTTGAATGCGATAAAGATTTCTTCGATTAATTTTTCACAGAACTTAGTTTAATTTATTTTAGTTATTTATTGTTCTATTTATTCTTTGATGTGGAGTTGAAGTCGTGAAAATATTGTTTGATTATTGCCCTTTAGTTTTGTTTATTCAGTTTGAGTTATAATTCTGTTTATTAGAGATAGTTCAACGAAAACTAAGCCTATTTTATCTTTTTTAGCAAACCTAAGCTAAATTTAGTTTGATATCTTTGTTAGATAGTTTTTAACTTAAATTAGCATTATGATTTAAACTCTATATTTCAGCCCATTCCCTCTAGCACTATTGATTATCATTACACTATCAGTCAGCAAGTTTCCATTTTTCCTTCGTTTTCATAAGAAAGGGAAAAGTCGAATCACTTTAAATGGTTCTAACACTAGAAAGTCCGGGATTTTAATTATCTTTAAGCGTCCGATGGTGTCGTTTCGACACCGTGATATAACATGTATAAAATAGTTGTAATAACTAAAGAATTGCTGGACTACTGTCCAGTAAGGTTTATTTTTAAGACTTTTTAATATTATTTCATGTAATTATCATATATTATGACCTTTTATATCATTAAAAACTGTAACAAAACAGATTATTAACTTGTAAAATGGAATAAAACAATAATATTCATAAACATTAGTATAATAAGCAAAATCATAATTTTTGGGGAAATGCAATTTTTGCAGCTATATTTATCATTTTTATGCATAATGTTTTGTACATACCTTATTTGCAATTAATACAGTGAGCGGGGTGAATATGCGTCTTGTAATATGTGTGAAGATAAGAGGATGTAACTAACATATAAATTTAAATCGCTCTTTTCATCACTTATCTCTTCCAAAACACTTTGTGAAGCTTTAGAGATTAGTTGAATTTATCACCAACTCAACGAAAGTAGTTGCTTTCCATGCAATTATGTACAATGGTTTCGGACAGGAAATTTTAAATTTAAAAATATATTCTATAAAGATATACGCTAAAATTTAATGGATTTCATTTGTTATCTAAGATATTATTGATTATATAATTTAGATTTTACTGTAAGAATGTTTTCAAATCGTTCAATAAACAATTGTCAATGATTTATCTCTGTGGCCAGAGGTATTAGCAAGATCATTTAAATTACTAATCATTATGTCATGATTTAAATAAAATAAAGTATAATGCACCTCAGCTATACATTATGAATTTAGCATGAAATTTATCTAATGCTACCGATAGTTTGATCATTTTTCATTTTTTTTAGTCGAAAGGTATTGTGACCAGAAATTCCGTTTACGAACTAAGAAAACAATATTTTCAATTATTTTAGATTGTAGGATTTTCTTTTGTGACAGACTTGGTAACTAATATGGTCTTTGATGTCATCAATTCCTCAAACTTAGTGTCAAAATTGGACGTCCTCCTAAGAATTCAGATGATCCTTGAATATTTATTTGATGAAAAACGTGCGAAGTGTTAGAAAATTCTTTTAAATATTCAAGTCGATGTAAGTACAATGCAAGGAAACAAAACTGGAGTATAACATTTGATAACCACTGTGCAGTTCATGTCCTATAAGCAAAATTGTGATTTCTGATTCGAATTGTTCATGCCTAATATTTGTACGATAGGCTATTGTGGGTGGGTGTTACTATACGTGGATGCTACTTGCTTCCGATTAAAATATCAATTAAAATTGTTCCAAGAGAAATTACGATCTGTTCCAAAAGAGCCTACCTCTTAAATATGTTAGCCTTTTCTGCATTCGAAAGCCGATCAACCATCTAAGACTATCGTCGCTTAAATTCTTTCTAAATCAGCGTTTCTCAAAGTGCGGGGCGTGTCCCCGCACTTTGCGGAGGCTTGATAACTCTACGAGGGTATATTAAAAAATCGGGGGGATTGTTTTGAAAAGAATTATTAATTTTCTGAAAGTAAACAAACAAAAATGCATTCTGACACAATAAAAAATACATATTTACACTGACATAATTCACTTATAAATGTATCAATTCTGCACAATGTATTTTACAATTAATTTAACAATACTAAAGTTAAGAACAAGTTTAATAATTACCAGTGACCCCATGGGCTTGTCATATTTAAAATTACATGCAAAAATTAACACTTATCTTGATATTTTGTTCAGTTTATAATTAATCCCTGACCTGCCGATTTAAAGTTATACGATTTGCTCCCCAATGCTACTGTTTTTCACGTAGTCATGTGTATGGGTTCTGTTAGGGAGGGGGAAAGAATAAATAAAAAAAAATTCTCTGAAATAAGTAAATACTTCGCAAACACTGACACAATGGTACTTTTATTGCATTCAAAAGCCTTTGGAATTATTTATGGATAGCAGTGCACACAGAAAAGATCGTACTTCGGAAAGACGCATATATACGTCCGAGGCAAATAGCACTTTAACTGAGCGAGACGTTTATATACGCCGGTGACACTTAAGAGGTTTAAGTCGTATTGTAGTTTTTGCTTCAAAATATAGTATCATTAAATTCAATACATTGATATTGTATGGAGGTGGGGGTGGGAAGATAAAAACCATGATTGAATATTGGGTCGTGCACATTCAAAATTTGAGAATCACTGTTCTAAATATATTCTTACATAAAATCCCGTTGAGATTATGATAATCCTTAAAGAATAACTAAATTCACGCACTCGGAGTTTTTTTTATACCTATAAAAAGATAATAATTACCACTGTTGCACTAAATATAGTGTAGAGTTTTATGTAGATTTATAGGAATAAAAGTGTGACCTACATTTAGCTCCTTCCAAAAAGTTCCATTGTTAATCATGCAGATGTCAGAAGTAAATGCTAGAATCAATGCAGTTTAATGCTTGAATCCGAGCTGCTTATAGCAATGAAATAATTTATTATCTATAAAAATGTAATGCGACTTTTTATTGTGTATCGTGCAAATACGGTAATACTTTTACATTGATTAAAAGTTATTCTGCAAATTGTTTCTTCAGTAGTTATTTTGATTTAATTATAAAAATATGTCCTTTTCTCTTACATTCATTTTTAAGAAACTGAAATATAATATTTGTGGAAGTAAAAAGAAGTATCATGTTTTGAATTCTTTTTTTGTTGCAACCTTTACTAATATTGAGGCTTATTTTGAAATACATTACTGAGATATATATATAAACGAAGTAAAATTAAAAATTCCCTTCACATTTAATAGAATAAGAATTACAGAAAATTAAACAAAGATTGCATTGAAAATTAAATTTTTAGAAATTTATAACTTCCGCAATGGGCTCTTGAAGATAAACAATCAAGGATTCGTTTTTTCTTTCCTTTCAGCATTTTTAAATATCTTTTAAAGGAAATGAAAAATGGAAATCAATTGAAAACTAGAAATTTCTTTTTATTTATTTGCCGCTGGCAATTTGATGTAATCAGTTCGCTCATTAAGTTTTTTATTTGTGATATTTTTGCGAAACTTTCTAAGGAAAACATTCTTGAAAAAATTGACTGTATGTCTGTACCTCATATTTTTATCTTGATATATTTTTCGTTTTATTTCCTTCGAACAAAATAATTTGTAAATTAATGTTGATGGTTGAAATCTTGAAGATAAATTGCAAAATATTATTTTCATTTGTTTCTCTTTGATATTAATCAATTACATACGTAGAAAAAGAAAAGTTAAGAAATTGAAAAACATCAATTTTTAACTTATGAGTTTCAAATAAAGGTTCAATTTTACTAAAAATCCTTGATTTTATATATATAATCTTTCTTAATGTCATTTTAAATATTTAAAAGTAATAACTTAAAAACTTTCATTTTTAATTAATGATATTGCATAATATTTAACAATTATGAAATAAAAACAATTATACTATTTAATGAATACTTTGATTATCTTTAGGTGAAATGTTTTCATAAAAATACGCACACACATATATATATATATATATGCGTGCGCGCGTGTGTGTGCGTGTGTGTGTGTGTGTGTGTGTGTGTGTGTGTGGTGTGTGTGTGTGTGTGTGTGTGTGTGTGTGTGTGTGTGTGTGTGTGTGTGTGTGTGGTGTGTGTGTGTGTGTGTGTGTGTGTGTGGAGCTATGCCTCAGAACTTATTAATGTACATTTAAAGGTTATGAGATTGACCTAAAAAATTATGATTAAAATCATGTAATTAAATAATGAAAAATACTTTTCGAGTCATTTGCATTTTACAGACCATTAAAGAAACAAAGTAATGCTGTATTGACTTTAATTCATTTAAAGAAATGTCTGTAACACTGAGCATGAAGTATATTTATCGTTAAACCACCTAATATTTAATTATTCTATTTAGAAAAATACGTAAAATTTTCACTGATTAATGAGAAAATAATCAGTATTGTTAATAATTACTCTTTATTTTATGTGCACAAAATGCTTTAAAAATTCATTATTTAAATGTTTTTAAACTAAATAATTGTGATTAGTACAGAATTAATCAAAGTTCACATTGCGAAGTAGGAAAAGAAAGTTTTTGAATTTAGCATCCCGTTGATTCAGCATTGCAACATTTTATATAAATGAAAACTTGATTAAAAATATAAATTTTCATTAGAATATATTTGTGGGTATTTTACCAATCTTTGTAACAAAATATATGTATGTTACCCACATGCAAGAGTTTTAAATAAAACTCATCATAAATAATTATTCTGAATATTATTGATTATCATTCCAATTCTTTTTCATTTTTAAAACACTTTGGAATTGATTAAGAATATTTTATATGACTGAATTTATTTTGCTCGAATGAAACAATAATGCTCCTTTAAGAGAGTTAAGAAAATAACATAAAATTAGAAAGCCATTTTAGTATTTATTGCTCTTTTTAAGTAAATTTCAATCTGCTGTATAAATTGGACCAGTGGTTCGGGAAATACGCTGCAAGAACGAATCATCAAACATATTTTTAACATGAAATAATTTAATGATACTTTATTATGAAAGTACTTAACTGACAAAGTCTTATTACAAAATAAATAACTAAACGTGTTCTTAGTAAATAATAAAATCTTATTCTATTCTTATCTAATTTATATTTAAACATTAATCATTTGACCTTCTACAATAAAAGAAATTGCAATAAAATAATAAGTAAAGCTATAGATTGCTAATTAAACATTATTTAACAACAATACAAAAATACTCTTTTTAAGGAAGCACGAAAATCCAAACACATATTTACTCGTATGTATACCAATAAAGAGAAAAAAATTAATAAAAAAAATTCCTGTTAGTGTCACATTCCAGAGCTCACCCTTCTTTCTAAATTTGTGTGGAGTTGTTATACGCATCAATCTGGAAACGTCAATGTTTTTTTATTTAGTTTTGGTCGCAGAAAGCTTGCAACTCGTTACTCGTAATATGAGGAAAGGATATGTCCTTCTATTTATGAAAGTTATGATATCCTACTTCTTTATTTTGCAACTCAAGCTATGAGATGCCATAGACCAAAAGGAAATCACAAATAACTCTGTGGAAGAAAAAGTGAAAAAAAATATTTGGGAGATATCGAGTTGTTAGTTAGCTTGTTTTCAAGCTAATATGATATCCGCGTGGTAGATATCCTGTAATTTATATTAAAAGAAAAATTAAGTCTAAAATATCTTTATTTATTTTGCAAAGAAAAAAAATTGAAATGTAATGATTAGATACGATATTTGCTTTAATAAATGAAGAATTAGATGTATCTAAACTTCATTTAGAATTATAATGGAGTGTAACAAAGTAATTTTATTTTATTATTATATTATATTAAGGGGAATCGGAAAGGCTAACATTTTTAGAATTGACAATTTGAGATTTTTTTTTATTTTAAATTATGTAGATAATTACCTTTCTAAAGATACTGCTTTTAATCTCTACAATAATTAGAAGTATCATTAGTTTAGTTATTTTTAGGTGTTAATCATACATAAAGAGAGATACAAAATTATTCAACTATACAAAACTATTATGCGCCCAGTCCGAACCTATGCTTCTGAGACTTATACCCTCAAAAAGAAAGAAAAAGTCAATATTGCTATTTGCAAAAGAAACATCCTGATAACCATTTTTAGAGGAACTAAAAGGGTGATTTTATAGAATAAATGCTGAAATTATCAAATCTATCAGGACATTGATGTAATAAAATTCCTCAAATCAAGTAGAATTAAATTTGCAGGGCATATTTGCTGTTTGGACCTACAAGCCCAACTTATAAGATCTTCAAACATATACTTATTGGTAGAAGAACTAGAGGGCGCACTACTCTGGCTGGACAGCATTAACACTGGTTTTAAGACAATTAAAGTGTTGAACTGGCGGGAACTGGTGACGAGGATAACTGTATGGAAAAATTTTCTGGAGAAGGTCTACTCCCACCAGTTGCAATCAACGATAATGATAATATTAAGGTGTATTAGCTACAAATAATTTTTACGCAGAAATAATAAAATGTCTTTTAAGTACCTGGTGTCCATAATTAACCTTGAAATTTGCGAACGGTCTCTAGCAAAAACTAAACAGCGGATTTGCAGAAAAATTGAGTAATGGCAGGATGGAATGATGGGGAATGGTAGGGGAAAAACAATGAATTTCAAAAACCACTCCTAGGTGACCTAGCATAGCTTAATTGAGAACATATAAATAATTTACAAAAATTTACGAAACATACTCGATATGCTGTCCATCATTGTCTACTACTATCTGGAAGGTGAAATATCCTGTTCGACTGTTGAAAGCTGCCTGAACTATGAAATGTTATGCAAATGACATTTTATGCTTTCATTAAGATTGGATGGGATCATGGTAGGTCATGGCCTTGAAGTTTCCCCACAGCCAAAAATCACAAGGATTCAAGTCTAGGAGCCTAAGCAGTAGGAAAATGCTGGCTGATGATTCTGTCGTCATCGAAATGGAGGCGGAGCACTTGTTTCACAAACAAAGGGTGATGTGGAGAGAATAACCATCCTGTATAAACACTGTGGTTGTATTACATCGTCTTTTCTGAAGAGCCGGAATAACGGATTGTTCTAATAATGTAGCGTATCGCTAACAGGTGACGGTGTATGTTTGTGGACGTTGCTTCAAAATTCCTAATCGTGGTTGTTAGTCTTTGACTATTGAGTGGAATTTTTCATAACCACTCCAAAGACGAAATTTTCGCAAAGCTTCGGTAGCAGAGTCCCTGTTTTGGTAAAACAATTTCACTATTAGAGCATGTTTCACTATTAGAGTCAACGTCTTCTTATTTGACTTGGAAACGAGTATGACTTCGGTTCGCCTCTCGCATCTTCATATTCCGCGGGTTGCTGCACGAGCATAGGATTACTATGTTTACCTCATTTGCATATGTCAATAGTTTACATAGCCAAATCTAGTGGAAGTTTCTGTAGCTCATTTTATTTTTCCCCGTTGATAAAATTCTCATAATTTTATTCTGCCATTCTCCAATTTTCTTGCAATTCTGCTGTACAGTTTTTGTTACGAACAACTCGCAAATTTCAAGTTTAATTAGGGACACCAGGTATTTCTGCATTAAAAATTGTTTACTTCTTAGTTAAACTATAATGAGGACTTTACTAGTTAAGAACTCATCAAATTATTTACAAAATATTATATAAATGGAAATCATTCATTAAAGAATTACCAATGTTATAGTTTTGGAAAGGGGGGTCAATACGGATGTAAATGCGTACAGTAAAAAAAATGATGAAGCATGCTTTATAACCGTATATAATTATTAAGGATTTACAAAAAATAAATTCTAAAGCTGATATTACCACGTTGTTTTCCCAAATTTTTAAGCACTTTTCAGGATATTTTATAAGCAAACACGAATTTATATGCTTAAGAATAATATATAACTTTCGAGAATATTTTTTTTAATTCTGTAACATGCGCAGCTATACATAAAATTGTACTTTTTGAAACTCTCAAAATATTTTGCTAATGATAATTTGGCAAAAAAATGAAAATATATGCAAACATATAAAAATGAAAAGAAATGAAAAAAATAAAAAGAAAGAATAAGAGATAAAAAAGAACGAGAAAAAATTAGAGAGGTTAAAAATACGCATTTAAAAAGAACATTTATCATTATCAAAAAGATCATTTATGTATATTTAAAAACATTTTACTGAAAATTTTAATTACAATCTATTTTTATTCACTTTTGTAATTAATAGCCGTCTAATCCTGAACAATCAAGTTTTTAATTTAATCAAATATTTTTGTAAAGATTGATACTATTCAAACATAAAATGAAAATTGTTGTTTTATTAATTTCATGTTGCCTCTCTGACAGTTTTCCTTCTTACTTATTTGTAAAAAAACCAGAAATGATGATAAACATCTTTTGTGTGATGTTCCTAATCCAAACTTTAATCCTTTTGCTCCATAAGCAGGATTAGTTGAGCTCTCAAAGCAAAGCATCAAATATTTTTTTTAAAGAATCTGAATGAAAAATCGATAATGCTGCTTAAAAATGTGTTGCATATTTTCTTTTACGGTATATTTTCCTGAATTGGACGTTTTCGAAGCAATTAATTTCGTTTAATATTGAGCACTATTTTTCTTTTATCATCTTTTATTAATCATTAAGCGAAAAATAATAATTTTTTTTTAGTCCTAATGAATAACATCAGTTTTTCCTTCTCCTTTTTAAAGTATAAAATATCTATTTTTTCGCATCATCAGAAGAAATTTTATTAGTACATATTAGAATGTGTCACTGTGTGGAAATAGTCTTAGAACTATTTATTTATTTAAAATTTTATTCTTTCTTTAATATGTGTGTGTGTTATAATCAAAATGAGGATTTGGGTTTAAAGAAGATTATTTTGTTTAAAAAATATATTGTCTTTATTTTCTTACTATAATTTAAGTATGCAGTCTTTTTTAAAGGAAAACGATTTATTTATATATCTTTATAAATAATATTCATCCTATAATTTTTATACCGATATTTAGAAAGTTTTAAATTAAAGAATTTAGGGAACTTTTTATTAAGAATAGTATTTATTTATTTCAAGAAATTGTTTCAAAAATGTTATTTCCTTTGAATAAGACAGAACAGACAGTATAAGCATAAATATTTCCTCAGATATTCCTTTAACAAAAATGTATATCCTTACTTAGAATTATCTGGGGGTTGTTATAACTATCGCAATAAATGTACTTTGCTTACATATAAAAAATCATAACTTAAACCACACCAAATTAATGCTTAACCATTATTATCATTTCATCACACATTGGCACGACAGTGTCTACGTAATGCCCGTAAATGTAAGAGGAATTTTTTTAGGGAATAAAAAAATAACGCACTTTTTTTACAGGAAAAATGACTAGTAAAATTAGAAATAATATTAGGTTATAACAGAAGAGACAGCTATATTCAATTTTTTGAGATGATTCTGCAATTGTATTATGCAAAAATAACACATATTGAACATAAACCCGGCATTCCTCGCAAAAAAACGAACGGAATTTCATGCGCTAGGTATTTCATACCCAAGGGTCTTTACATTCTGTTTTTATTGTAAAATTTGCCTATAAAAAGTGAAAAATGAGAAGAAAAGTAGTAAATACAATATGTTTATTACACTTTTCACACGTAAATTTAGTTTTTCTGTTCTTTTTATTAGGACATTCAGTCCATTGTTTATACACTCATTATTCTTCATCGCGAGTGAGTGTGATGTTTCACTGGATCTTAATTATTTTTTTTAATTTCATAGAAACATTGCTTGCTGGTTTCTACATTCTTTACGGTCTTCTGTAAATCAAATTTCGAAAGCACTTCAGAAATCAGCGTCTGGTTCGATGTTTAGTATTTGGTTTCTGAGTATTTAACGTGATAATTGTCGCAACGTTCAACAACACAAAAAATATTGTCATAGGCTAACCACATTACAATTTCTAGCCATTGAATATGATGAGGTCATTTTATCAAGAACGATAATTTTACTCCATCAGTTAAATTATATGGATAGCTTTCAGTAGAGGAAGCATACTTGCTATTGTACCCTTCAAAATTTGATTCTTCCTCGTCGTCCCCGCAAAGAGACTTTCTTAATCCGAAAATACTGTTGTACCATATCTGTTAAATACTGTATCTATTAAATTACTTAAAAATAGCACATTTTTTCATCATTACTACAATAATGTGCAATTGCATAAAAATGATTTTATAAAGCGTGTTGATGCATTTAGAACTGTAACGTAGATCCCGCGCAGGGTATGTCATACACGTAGAGGCGGTATCGACAAATATATATTTAAAATTCACCTACAAGCTAAAACCCTTTAAAGGATATGACCTTAAAATCCGTTACACCAGAAACTATTCATTTTCCAAAAGAGGTTTAGATGGAGTCTTGAAAAAAGTTAGGCAGTGGGTTGCGCAAGGTCCCGTGTTAATATTGTTATAGGAACGCAGTTTACTTAGATTATATCATTTGATCGTAACGATATAAAACATTTGATACTTTATTTTTTCCGCACGTATTAATTGGATGCAATCAGACACATAAACAAAAATCAGCGCATTATTAGAATTCAGCTTTTGTTTTCTGAAAACAATATTTACCTACATAAACATAATATTATTCATGTTTTTTTAACGTTCCACGTATATTGTTAGCAATTTTTTATTTTATTTTGTATAATTTTCAAGGCTGCAAAAATGCACAATGAATTGATGATTTGCTTCATTTTTTACCTCTGCTTTCCTTTTTAAAAATATTACTTTGAATCTAGAAGCAACTTAAGCACATATTTAAATCTTTGATAATTTTAAACATGATACTCTTGGCTCTAATGACAGTTAATATTACATAGTTTTAAAGAAAAAGTAGGAATATTCACTACGAAGCTCACAGCTTTTAACTGTGCTTCGATTACGAGAACCTACTTTATCACCGCACTCTAAATTTCCGCACCGTGCTGATGGGAAGATTGAGTATCAAAAGATTTAATGTGCGTAAGCTTGTTTACATATTCGGTCTTTATTGGCATTTACGTTAGAGCCCACGACTTGGCTAAAGAAAAATCAGCAATTATGAATATTCGGCTAACACAAACGCATCGTTTAGTTTAACCCTTTCGTGGGCCTTGGGAAGATTACTTCTCATGTACAGGATCTTACAAAATACACCTGTGGAAAATGCAAAACCTATTATAATATACAGTAGAACGTCGTTTATCCGAAAGTTTATTATCCGGAGCGTCAAATATCCGAACCAAAGTCCGGATACGTTTTCGAACAGTATAATGCTAAACATTTGTTTCCTGTGAGGCCAAAAGTGACCGGAAAACCCAAGGTGTGGGATATTTGGGGAATTACAGTTGTGTGATTTGGAAAACATCTGCACGGAATATTAGGTCAGTTTGTGAGGGGGTATGCATGTGCTCTTTTGTTGAGTTTTGTTGATGTAGAAACCTGGATAGCATGCGAGCAGAAGACTATGGATTTCAAATGCTAAATAATGACGAGATAGTGACTTAAGTGCAAGAAGAATCCGGCCCTGTTGACGATGAAACGAATGAAGACCGAGGACAACAACAGCAACAACGAAAATAGCAAGGTTCCATCAAATGCTGACGCGTTTTTGCGTTAGAGAGAGCTATGAACTGGTACGAACAACAATCAGAGTGCTGTCTTACTCAACTACTGCTGCTCAAGTGAATCAGAGACCTTGCAGTAGAAAACGAAGGTGTACAATGGTACATCGAAAAACAAGTGATTATCTTCCACAATAAAGGTAAAATTGCGCCATTTTGCACCTATTTGGTTTTTTCTTTAAGCACGTTTCTCGCATGTGATGATTTTCAATATTTGTATAGTGTCCAGTATCATATACTGCATGGATCGCATTCGGTTTTCGGTTATCTGAACAATCGCGCATCTGAACGTTGTCCGGTTCCAATTTATTCGGATAAACGACGTTCTGCTGTATTGGACTTGCTTTTATAACGACGAAAAGAAAAATTCCCATACTAATCTTTTATTTTCTTATTAACTTTGCTATCATTAATAGTTTCACACTATGGCAAGAGAACAAAATGAACAGAAGTTTAGACCAGCTAAAATTTCGTATATCATTAGCTCGTCTGCTAAGGAAAGACGTCCTGCTTCCTTCCAAGCAAAAAAATATGTAGCTTCGAATAATGTGCGCTTAGCCAGTGTGGGAAATCATATGCCAAAGATGATTTCGAACTATAGATGATGAAGGAAATGTAGCAGAAAGGGATGAAAAAAGAGGACCCGCTATATGTGTGCTGAATGTGATGTCTTTTTGCATTTCAACATGCTTCTTGTCAAATAATCATGGCAAATAATCACCCTTAAATTTAATTTTGCTTTATGACGGTGAGTGGTTACTTCGGAAGTTTTCTTCCCACCCCTAAAATATAAGTGTAAACATAAAACTCGGCAAAATAAAATATCTTTCCTTAAATTATATTGTTTAATTGTAAATAAAACATAAAAAGCTGCGAGAAATTCAAAAGAGAAATAAATAGCCCACAAAAAATAAAGCAAAATAAATTTTAAGGAAATTTAGAAAATCAATAGTGGAGTGTAAGAGTCACAACATCAATGATGAAGTTAGACATATGTTAAATAATCATTTTAAATTTTCTGCGAGTGTTATATGTATGACTTATATTTTTGGCTGTTTTCACTTAGTAATAAAAAGTAGGGTATAAAATCAAAAATGGATTTTTAGAAGAACTGATGGAATTAATAATAACAGTTAACAGTACGCTCTGAGAGTTTTGTAAAGTATAACGAGAAACCCATTATTTTCTGTTATTCTTCAATTTTACATTAGTCGTTTATACCCTGTATTTAAATATATGCTTTATTTCCTTTATTGCTTGTTTATTTAGATATTTAAGTGAATAATTAAACTACTATCAAGCATCCAAATTATAAGAACGTTAAGCTATTGTATAAATATACTCACATATGTGTAATAACTACACAAATTTATATAAATATATATTAAACGTTTTTCTCCTATAAAAATAATTTCGGGATCAAAATTTTCCCATGCTGACTTTTATTTTTGTAGGAGAAAAGGGTTTCCCAACAATCTTAAAATTCCTATAACAATTACGAAATCGCTTCCCGTAGAAAAACCATGATTTATGCTAATTTGAGTTATATTTAAACTCTAGAGAAGTGAGTGTAATGGATAGTCGGTTGACTGTTATTAAAGTTAGATTACCAAGTCAAAATCTGAAGTCCTCATAATTCGGGAAGTCAGGCATATCAAGTTATACCGGACAAGCCCTGACTAGCGCTGTTACACCAGATTATAAGCAAGATAAGTGATTTAATTGTTTGTGATTGATGTTTAAGATAGGAATTATGTTTACCACACTCCCTTGGTTTATGACATTTCTTGATAGTAAACAGAAAGATTAATCAAGTTATTGGTTTTATTAAATTGCTGATTATTCGGTGTCTTCAACTTTACCACCGACAGCAAGGTACTGACAACTTTGCCTAAAATAAGTATATATATATCAATATTGTTAGGGTACAAATTGAAATTATTAGAGAAATCTAAATCAAGATTCTAGAACTGCTATTAGTGTCAAAGATTTCTTAATTGAATTGTAATATCTGTCACACACGGCCCTATTCAATTATAATATTCCTTTTAAGCTCTACCTCTAACTTAATTAATCATACCTTCTCTTTTTTTATTTCCTAGAGATGAATCCTGTATCGGAAAACTAGAAAGTCACATTTAGCCCTTACACATTTTGCTTAAACTTCAAAAATCATGCAAACCATCACTGAAAGAAATTGAATCGAAATAACAAAAAAACTTATTTATTCTACATAATTTGATAGTTTTTAAGACTTCAAACTCTTGTCCCATTTTTCATTACAGAGTAATTTCAAAAAACTGTTTTAGTCCAGATATTATAGTAAAATTACTACTGAACGGTAGGTTTTAAAACTGAATGCTTCAGTATCACTATTAAATTTGAAGACCATGGAATAATTAGACCGATATATATTAAATGCAGGTAATCTCTTAAATATTTGCTTAATCTAGGGGAAACCAAATGCATGCTGATATCGTCTTGGTTACGTCATAAGGTTTGACATGTTTCAAATAGCTATTAATATTCTAAAATTCATTGGAAATTAGATACACATAAAATGAAATAAGAATTATCTAATGTTCCACTTTAAGATGAATTTCACAAAAACAATCTATTTTATTAACAGCATCCAAGAACATTATTGCATATTGATTTGTAAAATGCATTTCACTTCAATTGTTTTCATATTTCATAAGCAGGAAATAAACGGGAATGTGCTGAGTAAAGTAAATTAAACCCTTTAAATTAAAAATAACAACAAACACTATCATACTAATTGAAATTCTAAATTATCAGGTGCACGCTTCCAACCTATCGCGCCATTTCAACGAGATGCTGATTCCTCAAATATGTTCAAAACAAATTTTATGAATTTTCAAATAAATTTTTAAGGCTACATATAGCTTTAGTTATAAATTGATCTAATTTTTTAAATAAAAGATGTAATCAATAAATGCTTTGTAATTTCTAGATTAATTTTATTCTACAAAATAAGTATATGTTTGTATAAAAAGAAATAGGAACTCTCTTATAAACGACATAAATGCAATTTTCTATGATAAATATATGACTTATAATAAAATTTTAAGAAAAAAATTTAAATTATCTATAGTCGATCATTAAGCATGTAATGGTTAATATAGTAATAAATCATTTCTTTTCCCCTGAATTTTCCAAAATCGATTTCCTCTAGGGCTTCTGAGAAAATGTTATTAATAAAAGCCATGATTTACTTCAGATTTTTTATTTGCAATCAGTCGAATGTTCATTAAACATTTTCTTTCATAATTAATTTTTAGAATATATGGCAGCTGTTAATAAAACTCTTTTACTTTATTATCACCTGCCTCAATTAATGTAATATTCAATCAATGTATAATTTAAATTCAAATAATTAATATTTATAACTGTAATGCAAATTAAAATTATACAAGGTGTCCAAGTTTAAACTATCCAAAAGTTCTGACTTATTATTAAAGAAGTACCCATCAGAATGTAATAAACTGCTCATCCATGGATTGAAAACCCTTCCTAGATTTTTTGGGTCTAATCCAAAAGACCACACGTGCACGAATTATTCGGCAATCACAGACTATAAATTTGTAGCACTGACTTCAATAGTAAAAATGTGGAAGACGCAGCAAAAGGTGCAGTGCATACTTTGGATAATGGAATTTAAATCAGTCAAATCAGCGATGTGTTCGAACAAAATGGAGTGCCGATACTCCGACATCAAAATCTATCCAGCAGTGAGAAAAAACTTTAAAGGAGACTGGAATTTCGGTATCTCAAACTGTCAATTATACTTATTTTCATGATAGAAGACATTGTTGATCGTGTGCGAGATTCATTTTGTAGGAGTCCTGATAAGTTTATTAGGCAAGCCAGTAACGACACTCCATTCTATTCGAACACGTCGATGTTCAGACGTGTCTGATTAACCACGCACTGCACCTTTTGCAGAGGAGTCCACATCTTTACTAACGAAGTCAGTGTTACATGTTTATCCTCTGCCATTGCCGAATACAGCATGCACGTGTGTCTGATCGGATTAGACCCAAAATATCATGCAGGGTCTTCTTATCCACGGATGAACAGTTTATTGCATTCTGATGGGTAGCTCCATAATAATAAGCCATAACTTTTGGATACTTTAAGCCCGGACACTCTGTACATATAACGGTTTAAAATGTATTGACTATCATTGTTACCGAAATGGCAAAATAACAAATGTCATAAAAATACAGGGTTATTCATAATTTCTTTCACGGTTCCAGGGTGCTGTCGTTAAAAAACCCAGACAAGTACAGCAAAAAAAGTACATATGAAATACAGAAGCAATCAAAGTTTTATTCACATACTTTACATGTGTTCTATATGTGAACCCATGGTCACACGGCATACATCAATGTGCTGGTTCAATTTCTGCTACACTCTACCCAACATGATACTGAACGTAACCTTACCAATTGAAACAATTGGACTTTTCTACTTTGCCTTGCTACTTCTCAAAAGGTTGACTTCACAGAACAGAAAGATGAGCCGTCCACAGTCTGGATTTAAATCTACTCAACTACGACTTTAGTCAGTATTGTTTGCAAAGGTTTAAAAAAACGGGCACCCGAATTTGAATACACTTAAATGTTCTTTAACCCCTTAACTGCCGATTAAAAGTTACGGGACTCACTACCCACTGCCATCGTTTTTTATACAGGTGCACGTTTCCGGTGTATTGGAGGAAAAAGTAAAGGTATAATTAAGCAAAATTTTCTCGGAAATAAATAAATCCTTCACAAACACTGTCTAACTCATTTTATTGCTTTCCAAAGCCTTTGGAATAGCTTTACGGATAGCAGTGTGAAGATAAATATCGTATTTTGGATAGACGTTTACATCCATATGGGCATTAAGCGTACCGGTTGAGTGAGGCGTATATATACGTCGGTGGCAGTTAAGGGGTTAAGGCAGTGCTTCTGAAAGTTTCAATATTTGCGACCCAATATTCAATCTCAATTTTCATCATGCCTTCCCCCTCCATACAATAGTAATGTATTTAATTAAATAATAAACTTTGGCACTAAAGCTACAGTACGACTTTAACCTTTTAAGTGCCATCAAAGTATAAAAATATCTCTCTCAATTAACGTGTTTACTTCCCCGGACGTATATGTACGTCTTTCTGAAGTAAATTTTCTGGGCACTGCTATCCATAAATTATTCCGAACACTTTGTAATGCAATAAAAGGAGTTTTAAGCAGTGTTTGCGAAATATTTACTTATTTCAGATCATTTGCTTAGTTTCATTCATTTTCTCCCCCACCCCCAATGCATCACATACCAGCGTTTACGCGAACAATGGGGGTGTTGAGGAGTGAATCGCGTAACTTTAATTCAGCAGTTAAGGAAATAATTATAAACCGTACAAACTATCAAGATAAGTGTTAATTTTTGTATCTAATTTCATATATGGCAAGCCCATGGTGTTGTTGGTAATTACTAATGTTGTTCTTAATTTAGTATTGCAAAATTAACTATAAAATACATATTTTGCAGTACTAATACATATATAAGTGTATTATAAATGTATTAGTACATTTATGTGTGTTTTACTTTTTTTATTATGCCAAAATCTATTTTGTTTGTTTACTTTTAGCAAATTAATTTTTTAAAAATAATCTTTTGTTTTCGCCTTTTAAATATGCTAGCACCCCTCGAAGAGTTATAATGCCCCCTAGGGAAGTGCACATCATTGTTTCAGAAATGCTGGGTTAAAGAAAGCAGCGATGAACACTGCCATGTATGTAATATGTTCATCGATAGATGATTATAGCTAAAGGTACTTAAAGCCCGTGTGAAGATGCGTGAATGTATTGTTAAATTTGAATTCAAACTAAAATTCCTTTAAAAATCATTTAGTTGTAAATGTTATATTACACAAAGTTCTTTATTTTAACTAATTTATAATTTTATCAGAACTAATGACAATACTTGGTAGATGTTTCTTGTGCGAATAATAACTTGAATTAGTACAAAAATTTGCTTTAAGACACATTTAACCTTGACTTTAAGTATTGCAAAATTATTTTTTGTGAGTTTATTTCGACATTTTTTGACAACACGTGATGTTACTTGACATTGAAAATTATTCAAAGACAAACTCAGTGCATTTTTTTTTCTTTTCAAGCACAATTATTCAAGTACATTTAAACAATTGCAAAAATAAATGGAAGAACATGTAAATCATTCGGTCCCCATCAAATACATTATTACACTATTTCATTTTATTCTACTTCAGTTTTAGTTTTCTCGCAATTTTCTTTCCCAATACTCATCCCAAAAACACAAATAAGAAAAAAGAATAAGACAGCATAATGTATTCCACTTCGAAATTATCTCATCCCACCTGATGTGGTCGTAACCTGCAATCGTTTAAAAAGTAGTATCAGATAATTTACGTTGGAGGAAACAAATCTTTTCTTTTGAATCAAAGAAACTAAGTTCCAAATACAATATTTCTAATCGAAATTGCCATCCATTCTTCCAAGTAATTGGTATCTTTTATCCAACTTCTTTCACTTTATTCGCTTTTTTTTTTTTGAAAAATTTCGTCACGTCGAACGGATGGTTCTTAAAGCCCATGCAAGGAAATGATTACAGCCACTGCAATTTCCTTTTTTCCTTTTTCTAAAACCAAAGATAGAATTGATGGATATAAGTTTTACGCTATTTTGAAGCAACTTAAAGAAACTTATTGTGACAGTTTACTGATATTATTTAAAATGTGCATTGAATTCTAAGCGTTATATTCTTCCTTTTATAGTGGAAAGGACTATCTATTTTTATTCATTGGATTTGCATCAATTGAAGTAAATGAAAATAGAAATAAAAGCATATCAATCATTTCAGATAATTGATCATTGCCAGTAACTCCTTCATTATTAATGAAAACTATTTAGGATATACCTCATTATTTTCAACAGAATGAGTGATTGTTCCAATACATGAGTTACTCTGACACAATCCCTTGTAGAATAATTAATTAAGGAGAAAAAAATAAAGTTCTGAGAAATTCATTTCCATTTAAACTATAATTACTAGAGATATCAATACAACAATTTCTCATATATATATAGTGTTTATACCTGTATAAATTCAGTGAAATACGTTTAACGCGAAAACGGTTTGGACAAAAGATCTATATAACACGAAACAATACAAAAGTCCTCACAAACTACTATATATTTTCATGCATTTTTTTATTTTAACATGAAACGAAAATCACATGACGGAAAAAGATTTCTTTCTGCCAGTCAAAATTTGACTTCCAGTAAAACTTAACTTCCACCCATTTAAAAATTGACAAATTTGTAGAGTAGTGCAGAGGGCCACTGAGAATTGTACCACGTGCCACATGTGGAACGTGTACCAAAGGTTGACGGATCCTGTTTCAGATATTAAGTGTCAGCTGAATTACAATAGACAAAAAATTGTTTCTGAATATTATTAAAATAAAAAATTACTTATTTATACACTTTTTCGAAATCATCTAGTTCCAAACATAGTCAGTCACCTTAAAACATAATCAAATTCTTAGGTTGAACAAGTTTAAGAAATGTTCCAAAGTATCAACATCCTAATTGTGTATATACCGGGTGGTTATAATTAAAGCTACACTATTCAGAGGCCTGTAGAACCTGTCCTGCGTATCGGAATTTGATGCAACTTGGAATATATGCTATATGGACCATGGCGAAAAAAATTTCTGCAATAAATATATAGTACAAATTTTGACCACCATGTGGCTTTACGGAATATTCCTTACGCAAATCCGTGAAAACTTTGTATAAACTTACTGTCAAAGCCAGAGAATCATTCAGCGTGCTTTTGTCATCGTTGATCATACCCTTACAAAAAAAAAAGATCGATCTTTACTGGTAAAACTGTTTTATCAGAACGGAAGTCGCTACTGCTGTGATTGATAGAGCCTTGAGTTCCATCTACTCTTCAAAAAGGGTCGATCAGTGTCAAGCGACTTGGAGATGATCACGCGTATTTTGTGATCTTGAGGTTTCAACGTTTGCATCACGTGGATCTTATACGGGTACCACTTTAAAATGTATCACCGAATTTTTTGTACTGTCGATCACGGAATCTCCAACTCACGTGACACTGATCGATCACTTGCTGAAGAAAAGCTGGAACTGGAGGCTTTTTCATCCACAGCAGTAGCGACTTCTTCGACATTTTCAGTCCCAACCGGTTTCCGCCCTCTTCCGGGCAGCACACTCACATCTATCTCCAGTTTCTTTAGATTTTATGATCATATTCCTCAAACCAATCCTCGATATGTGGTGTTTTCGCAGATGCTTTAAACGACTTTATTCTCGCAGAGCAACTAAGTGGCTGCTGCCGTTCGGATAAAACAGTTTTACCAGTAAATATCGATTTTTTTTCCCGTAAGCACATGATTAACGATGACAAACGCACGTTGATTCTCTGGATATGACTGCAAGTTTATATGGAGGTTTTACGGATTTTCGTAAGGATTAATCAATAAAATTCACTTGGTGGTCAGAATTTGTACTAATTTTTTTAATGCACACAGAAATCTTTCCCCCATGGTCCATATAGCATATATTATGTTTTTTTCAAAATACGATAAGCAGATCAAGTTCTACAGGTCTCTGAATAGTGTAACTTTAATTATAACCACCCGGTATATATAAAAGGATTTAAACAGTTTCCTGGATGGTATTTTAATGCGTGATGTGGATTGTTGTTTTATTGATTAAAAATGCAGTCTCACAATATATATAAATTTAATATATATAATAATTTATATATATTATATAATATATATAATTTATATTATATTATATAATATACATAATTTATATTATATTATATAATATATATAATATTAATAATAATTTAATAATAATATTTAAGTCCTATTAATTTTTTAAATACTCCAAACCACAATTGTAAATCGTGCGAACTCTTGTTGTTGTTGTTTCTTATCTCAGATGGTGTAGCTCAGCTATATCATCTCCATACAACCAAAAAAATCCAGAAATAAGATAGGATTTCCTAAAACCTCGTCACATGAAAAACTCAAAAAATTCAGAATATGACAGGGAGGGGCCTGATCACCCTCGCACCTAGGACATTCTGGGAAGACTTTCCGGCCCTGTTGAAAAGTCAGAGACTTGATGTGGCCACTAAAAAAGTGTGACAGTGCCGTCTGCTGATACCTAGGAATATTAAGTTGGTGCCACCAACGAGGTTTTTTCACAAAAACCAAAGGTGAGCAGGGGGTATTCTCCAAATTGCATTCAATTCTAATAGAGGAGAGTTCAGCAAAAGTTATACAAGTGTCACCCACCAAAGTGTCAGCAGTGGCAGACTTGGCCAAACTATCGTCTATCTCGTTTTTTTCAATCCAATGTGGGAGGGGACCCATTGAAACGTTTGGTGCGAAGGCTTGCTTACCGTATGCAGCTGGCGTCACTATAACAAGCGACAAGTGTTAAAAGGCTGAATCGTTCAACATGTTATAGCTTTGGAAAAAGTTGTATTCCCAGATATCAGTTACCTCTAGGAATAGAAATAGTTAATATGCGAAAATTTTTGTTGGAATGAATTTTGGTTGGCTCTAAGAAATTATATTAATATGGATTCATCACAAATTTTTCCCTCCGCATGACTCAGCCAACTGCTTGACCAGGGTTACAGACGACTCAGCAAAGCCAAACCTCTCAGTTGCATTTTTCAAGATAAATTTTCTTGATTATCGGGCATGGAGTAAAATACATTTATATAACATTATGGAAATATATGAAATATTTAAAAGCTCATCTTTTTTTTTAAGTAAAAAGGTTATAACTGGGACCGATAATATAACAAAAATGAAAAATGTTATATGCTTTAAAAATTCTTAGTTTTGGGACAGCAACATAAAAATGTATTAATGTATCATCAGTCATCCATAAGTATATATACGTAGTAGGATTCAAAAGTTCCCGGACTGAATCTATAACGTGAAAAACCTTTGCAATGGAGCAACTATGGTAACGCTTCTGTGTTACTGCATCCTTCCCCTTTTCTAAAAGTGGTTTGTCCCAGATCACAGAATTGGTGGGTCGCAACGGCGGATGTGCGTTTAGTACCCGGTGATTGAAAGAAATGACGTATGTTCAGCAGAGAATATGTATCAAATTTTGTTTTCGCTTGGGAAGAGTGCTATGGAGAATTAAGGAATGCTAAAGCATGTGTACAGTAGTGTCAAATTATCGGGAACGCTGGCTTTTGAGTAGCATCGACGTTTTAGAGGAGGTAGGGAGATTGTAGCGTTCCCGACATATTAAAGAAAACTAAAAAAGAAATTCGAATAGAACGACAGGAGGCTTAATTTTGGCTGTTGGCAAAGATCCTGCCCCACTTGAGAAATGTTACTGGAAGCGAGAAATGGTGGACTGCGGGTCATATAAAAACATGAGAGCATCGACAACTTGGACCACTATCTCCACACAAGCAGGTCAAGATTACTCTAAATAGAAGGTGATGCTAGAGGTATCCTACGAAATCCAGGGCTTTGTGCATCTGGAATTTATCCTTAAACGACGCACTGCAAACAAAAAACTCCATGAAGACATCCTGTGTCTTTTGCGTGCTTCGCTCCGAAAGAAAAGACTAATACTGTGAGTTGAGCAGTCATGGGAGATTCCCATGATTACGCTCCTGTACACTGATTCCTCCTCGTTTCTGACTTTTTTTTTCAAAAACCAAAAACAATTGCTTTGCCCGATCTTCCCTGGTCTCAACCCCGGCCACCTCAGCCTATTTCCTAAGCCATCACGTCGCTTGTAGGGTCGTCGATTTCAATTTGCAGATGAAGTCAAAAGTGCATCGCAGGCTGAATTGAAGGACATGACTAAAAATAGATTTCAGAAATGCTTCGAAGATCTTTACAAGTGATGGCAAATTTGTGTTGCTGCTTAAGTGTCTCATTTCGAAGGAAGACATGTTTCAGTAATTTAAATAGAAATATTTTTTTTAAGTTATACACTCAGTCTGGAAACTTTTGAATTCTACCTCGAATAAATATGTTTGTATAGATAGATAGATAAATATAGATAAATTTATACATATATATTTGTATATGTGTATGTGTATGGATTTTCTTTTTTTTTCTCTTTCCAGCTCATTATTCCATAAAAAAATTACAATAACAAACAAAAATTATCTCTTGATGAGTTTCACAAAAAATTTATAAAAAATTGATAGCAAAAAGTAATTACAAAAAATGTAATTCGTTTCTGTATACTATTTACATTCCAAACTGAATAATTTTGAACGGAAATAATTAATATTTCTTACGTTGTGTTAAAAGAATTATCCTCTAGGGCAAGTGAGCTCTTCTCTTCTAGTGTTGGAAAAAAAATTCTCCTCATAATAAAAACTCAAGTTTTATTTTTAAATGTACTAGATTTTTTTTATTATTCAGGGTTGTTACTTTTTACTTATATCTTAATCATGTTTGCATATTTTTTTTTAGAAATATTCATTTATTTACCCCATGGTTACACGTTCTCAAATCCAAAGTGATATGTGCTTAAATGAATCTACAATTTCAGTATTTCATGAATACGTTGTCAAAGTGTTTATTTTATGTTTATAATTTCTAAAATAGTATAAATTAAGACTGAAATATTTGAGAATTGTGGCAATGGTAATAAGAATAATATTAATAAAATGATGAAATATTATTTGTGTGAGCTTTGAAATACAACAATTGATTGAAATTGCCATGTAAATATTTTTAAATAAGTACTAATGTAAATGTGTAAAGGACAATGCATTTCAAAGCTTTTATTACTTTTAATGTACACTTATATATCGATAGAACGAAATAGTGTGATTTTTTGCTATTTCATTTTCCCAAATTTCGAAAAATTAAAAAAAAAATTAATTCTTTTTAAGGAAAAAAACTTCATTTAAATCTCAGTTTATCTTTTCAGAAATACTTCAATCTACGCTACCCAGTCTTTCGCGAACCCGGAGTTACGTGATTTTCAAAATCTTGCCGATTCTTCTTTTGGTTGAGTGCTACACAAATTAATTACTCACTCTCCGCTTCTTGAAGAGCCTGATGAAATTGATAATATGATTTAGGCAGTTGTCCGTCTATCTAGGCGAATAAATTTAGAAGTGGATAGTGGTGGCGTTCAAGAACTCTGCTGGATTCCTACAATCAAGAGCTGAAAAATGAGCATCAGAAAGAGCAAGACATTGAAGACCAGATTGACATGTTTAGACCCAGTTCTATTAGAAAATCAAATGTTGGTTGGGAATTTCACAAAGGGCTTCAGTTTAAATGAGAAAGGTTACAAATTTTAGAAAATACATACTCCGACAAAGAGCGCATTTTTTCAACAAAACAAGGAATAAAAATGTTATTAGCATGTTACGAGGAAATTATGCGAGAGAAAAAATCTTTGAGTTGGTAGACTTCTTGTGAAGCCTTCTACATCAAACTAACTTCGGATTACGATTTTGTATGTGTGTTATCTAAGCTTTTTAGAACATTTTTTTTTCTAAATTATTATTTTCTTTCGTCTCCTGCACCAACTAAAAATAGTTTATATGTATTTATTGGCGAAATTATACACCGGCTCACTCGAATTCAACTTACGTGGTTAGCACTCATTCTTACCTATGCGTAAGTTCAGGGTATTACTGTATATATATTTTAATAGATTATTTGTAGTTGTGGCAACTGAAAAAGCTGAAAAACATAAAATTTAATAACTTATTTTAAACTTTAGAATAGAGCGAATTTTGTAGATCGTTTTGCTACAATTGTCCCACGACAAAAGTGGCAGAACTATTCTTTCCTAGTTATAAGTCAAGAAAAATATAATCACTTGTTCAAGTTAAGGGGAATATTTGTAATTTTTAGGCAATATGAAAATGGAGTTAGGGAAAATTTTCAGTAAGTTTAAAAAAATACATAAATATATACAGGGTGTCCATAATTAAACTACCTTACTTCAAAATTGTGTAGAGACGAAACTATTGTTCAGAAAGTTTTAAAATTCTGTGTACGACATAAAGAAGGGATGGGAATTTGTTTGAGCAAATAAAAAAATTAGTTCAAAATTTGGCCACTAGAAGGTGTTTTAATGGAGATCATATTTAGCATACATTTATAACAATTTGCAAATGTTGTTACAACAATAAATGCTCAACATAATGGCCATCATTTTCAGCTACTATTTGAAATCGTAAGATAGCATGTTTCACCGTTGACCGCAGTGTGTTCTGGGAAATGTTAAGAACATTTCGCGAAATACTGTCTTTGAGATCAGGTAAAGTTCTTGGTTGATCACAACTTACCAGCTGTTTTAAATGGCTCCAAAGCCGAAAATCGCATGGATTGAGGTCAGGCGATCGGGGAGGCCACAGATGACGAAATTGGCGGCTGATCACACGTTCTTCTGTGAAGTGATGTTTGAGAACGTCCTTAACACAACGTGTAAAGTGTGGAGGAGCTCCATCTTGCATAAAAATTATGCGTGAAAGGCACTAACGTGCTTGCAGATCCGGAATAATTTTATTCCGTAATAACGATGCATATCGCTGTCCAGTGATAGAACATATTTCTGGACCTCCAGCACCTAATTCTTCGAAAAAATACGGACCAAGAATAAAAAACGCGGAAAACCCGCACCACACCGTTACTCTTGGTGAGTGTAGCGGAACTTGTAACGTGGAATGCGGAATGCGCATTGTCTGTTTTCCAAATTCGGCAGTTGTGAGTATTCACCGAACCGTCCAAATGAAAGTGTGCTTCGTCTGTCCAGAGGATATTCCAAGGCCATTCTGGATCAACTTCCAAACGAGCAAGAAACTGCAGTGAGAACAGATGTCGAGTATCGAAATCATGTGAAAGCAATTCCTGCACAAGCTGAAGCTTGCATGGATAGTAACGGAGGATGTTTCGCATGATCTTCTCTGGACAGTTGAACGAGGCAGATCCAATGCATCTGCCACGCGGCGAACACTTGTACTATCCTGCACGTTGGATGTTTTGTCCTCTTCCACCTGAAGTGCAACTTTCTCTATTGCTTCCGCAGAAACAGCCACGGGTTACTGTCTTTGGTAACACGGCTTCACGAACCCGGTACCTAGTGATCCTTCTCTATTTCGACCTCTTTTTGTCATTCAATTCATTATTTCTTCCTCTTCCGTCTAGACACAGATATTAAACAAATGTTTGGCGCAGTATAACGAAATCGGCTCTTGCGCAATAAACCCAAAATCACTCACTCACTCACTCCGCAGAAACAGGTCTTCTTCCTCTTCCAGAACGATTATTCAACGATCCTGTTTCTTTAAATTTGATTATCATTAACCGAAGAATTTTAGCAATCAATTGATCTTTTCGCATCCCCTTTAAAGTCCGAAATTTCCGTAGAGCAACTATTGCGGAATTATATATCGTTTTGATAGAATAACTTTACTAACAACGCTTGATCTGGTAAACGTAATGACATTCTGATTAGCAATACCGAGCACACTGAAAATAAACTAATCTCCTGTGAAAGTTTATTGCTTTTATAACAGTTGCTGCGTGACGTCGAAAAAATTTGCATATTTTCGTCTTCCCTCGTGTAAATCCTTTGAAAATTAGTCATCGAAGAAGCTTAATTAAAGTTTGCAGTTCATTTTAGAGATTGTGTTTTTTAATGAGTATCAGTTATTGTGTTACCGTGTCCTGTGGATAAAAAAGCGATAAAATACAAATAGAAAACCGGTAATAAATGTGGCCTTCATTCAAAAGCGCCCTCTAGTGGCGAAATTTTGACACCATTCTTTTTTATTCGCTCAAACAAATTCCCATCCCTTCTTTATGTCGTACACAGAACTTCACAACTTTCTGAACAATAGTTTTTCTGTAAACAATTTTGAAGTAAAGTCGTTTAATTATGGACACCCGGTATATAATTCTGCAATAGTTGCTTGGATTACAACTATCCAAGCAAATTCACATTTTTAAATATATTTCTATGTTATGTTAATTTTTTTAGTTAATTATTTTCATTAAGTCAACGTATGCTTAGTTAAATTATAAAAAAAACTATCTAGTTGGTACCACTGTTTTCTGCTTCTATATGTTAACACTTCAATTTTAACATGGCATTTGACGCGCGATTTCTAACTAACATGCTTTGTATTGATATATCTGAATGATTAGTATTTTAACATGTAAATTTTTATCTTTGTTCTTCCTAAATGTCTTTCTCTTATTACTTATATCTTTGAGAAATAATCATAATTTTCATTAATCATACTTTCATTTTATTTTACTGTCTGGTGTTCCATCCATGTGTCATAGATATAGGCCTAACTTTCCAACAGGACTCTTTTTTCTATTATGTCAAAATTTCTGCTGTACGGGGAAGATGGTTTCTTTAAGTATTGCTTAACTCTAATTTTTCTAGCCTAATTCAGCGGCAGCCTTAGAAATCCTAATAGCTCTTCATTTTAGTCGAAAGACTTTTTTGGTATACTTAATTTCCATAGTTTTATACCTCTGTTTCCTGTTTTGTCTGTTTTAGTACAGTATTCTTTTGCACCACTTATTTTCTGGAAATGTTTCTTAAAATCCAATTTAAGTACAATTTTGTCTCTTATTATTTTATTTCTGTACTATTATATATATATATACTTATATATATGGAGAGAGAGAGAGAGTTAACTTTTTATGTTACTATTTCTAATTTATCCATTAGACAGTAAATAATTTATATTACCAATTGTTTCATGCGCATTCGATTATGTTTAAGAAATAAAAACATAGTCTTAACTATCTACGGTTGTTTAATACTAACAAGGGTGTAATTTTTAAAAATTTAAATTTAATTTTTTTTTCTTTTATAAAATTTTAAACAAAATGAAATTTTGATTTATGAAACTTTTAAGCTAGAATGTGCAATAAATCTCACGTTATCTCTACAAACTATTGGATATAATACAGAAGTTAAAGTTTAAAGTACCTGTAAAACAAATGAGGTTTTAATCGTTACGGCTTCATAGAACACATGACAAATAGAAAAAGTAACCTTCCTATGAAAGATAAAGTAATATATCACAGCGTTACTGAACGAGCTAACTCTTCAATTAATCTTGTCATCCGATGCCCTTAAAAATATTCCCCAAAAGCTTTTGTATTGAAACAATCAATATCTTCTTTCTTGAATAATGAAATCAAGCCAATGAATCAATGCCTTGTGATTATCATTTCATTTTACTTCGTGATGCAATAAAATTCTTTCGAAATATTAGTTACTATTTTGGATTTCAAAAACTGTCTCTGTAAACTCGATATTTAAAACAATCAATGCGATATATTGTTGTACTTGTGTTGTTTAGATATATTCATCACTTAAAGCAAATGATGCATTTGAGTTGGTCGTGGTTAGATGGAAAAAAATTGCTCTTAATCCGAACCTGTATATGGAAAAGATGTTTTATGGAAAGGAAATTAAGGGAAAAAATATGTATTCCAAATTTAATTTTGTTTAAAAGGGGTTATATTTTCTAAAACAATAGAAAAAAGTGGTAATTTTGATTAGATGATTTTTAAAGTAAAATTATTTTTCTACAATATAAATAACTAAAAACGATTGTTATTGATGAATAAGTACTGAATAGTGAATATTACTATGTATATGTTCCCGTTAAAGTGTGAAATCCGTTACTTCATAGAATAACTAGGTATTTCATGAAATAACTAGACAAGTCAGTTAAAGTATATAGAATTATTGAGATAATTCTATGGTTTAACTAGATATTCTATAGAATATATTAAAGGATTACTTGATCAGTAAAGTATGAAATACAGCACTCGAAAGTTCTTTGGACCGATTCTGTAGTTACTTTTAGTCAGCTTTGAACCACTTATAGCTGCTTTGCAATGACGTTTGTTTGTGTGTGTACCCTTCATTCTGTTGTGTTTAAACGTAGAATTTAGGCGAAGTATTTATGTTAGTGTTTTGCATTTTGAATTATACACAAATATTTTTGCAACCTGTTTTTAAGCAATGTCTTCTATAGAAATGGGAGCCTAACCTACAAATAAGGAAGATTTAATAGAAGAGAGATTTGAACCTTTTTAAATAAGCGGGGGTCAAAGGAAAAGAGAGCTACATTTACTCGTGAAAAATTATTAACTTTGATAGCAGAAGGAAAATGTGCTAAAACAGCGCAGAAGAAAGTACCATGTGACTATTGGTCACTCCAACGTTTTGATATTCTTGAAGTTCAAGGAGTAGGAATGTTAATTGTGGCAATAACAGATGCAAAACATATTCTTTTACTTTCCTTTCTGGTTTAATACTGTTAGCAATATGAGCAATAATTAATTATACCATATGCTCGCCTCTATTATTTATCAATTATTCATCCGCAATAAAGATAAAATGTATTTTTCAAGAGGTTTTAGCTATTTATGATTAAATAATTTATAAAATAACTTCGAAATTGTTTATTTTTCACCTTTTTTTTAGCGATCTATCATTAGTTATCTCATAAAATAACTATAAAGTATGATATATTATATCTATTACATACTTTTACTTACTTGCCTAGTTATTTTATGAAATATCTTGATATTCTATGAAATATAACTGAATTATATATATATATATATATATACTTTAACTGACGTCTAGTTATTTCATGAAATGCCTAGTTATTGTATGAAATAACTGAATTGTATATATATATATATATACTTTAACGATAACATATATATCATCTCTTTTAACCACCACTCCCGCTCAACGCACCGACGAATCAGTCCAGTCCAAGTTTTTTTGCTTCTTATACTTTATAGTGCACTGTAATTTCGACAATAGGATTTTCTTCAAATTTAAAAAATAAGGAATCTGTTAAATGTGTGTGTACCTGATATTTCTTCTTATAATTATTTAGAAAGTGTCCTCTCCTCGGTATAAATTATAATTAATAATAAAATACTTGTTTTCCTTTAAGAAATACATAAAGATACGTTTAATACGAAAACGCTTCAGTCAAAATTTTGGTTAACATGAAATACTACAAAGATCCATAAAAGCTACTATGAATTGATGTAGTTTGTTCCCGTAACAAGAAAATATTTTTGGGGGGGGGATGAACAAAATACAGAAAACACCAGCTGGATTGGACTGTCCTACTTTTTCATGGAAAGAATTGGTTGTAGTAGCTGATGATAACAGACGAAGACATTTTACAGTTTTTTTTTCAAAGATAAAAAAATATCATTGATTCAGATTCGGACGACGAAAAGGAAATCAATAATGCCACTCATGTTCCAAAGTTATGCGAAATGAGGAATATCATAAAAAGTACGCGCAATTATTTAGACGACCATTCCAATGGGGAAATGAGTAGCAAAAGGGACGATATCGAGAAATTTGTGGACAATTTGATGCTAAAAAAAGCCAATGTCAAGAAAAAAATCCGATTATTATTCACAATCTCAATAAATGTTCTGTTTTTTGAAAACTTTGTATTGAAATTATTAATGCATTGTGAATGTTTTTTTTTGTTTCATTGGCTTTTGAAAGAACATGCATAATATATATACATATCTATAAATAAAATAAACTCTAAGAAACTTAAATATACTGATACACACGCACACACACACACATATATATATTTGCAATGTCGTTTAACACGAAAACATTTTTCACTCCCCTTAGTTTCGTGTTAAGCGATTTTCATTGTTTTACTTTGACTTTGACTTTTACCATACAAAAAACAAATACCTAAACTCCATTCTGCTTGTGAAAAAGCTTATCTTAGAAATATTTTTTTTGTTTAATTTTTTCTTTATTCTATATGCCAGAGAAAATCTTTTCCGCATCTGCATATTGTGAAATTCTGAAAAAAAAACCCCTTATCTATCCCTCTTCTTATGCATGCTAACATGCAATAAAATCTATTGACGTAATATTATGGTCATTTACTTTGCAAGTTAAGTTTGAACAGATTTAAAATGGGTACTTTAAATTTGCTTTTTTAAATGGTTGTATTTTCCTGGATTAAATTATTCATTTTTTTTTTATCTCTTCATTCCTTTAGTTTTAGCATAAAATTTCAGTTTTTTTCCATAACATGACATTTACTAGATATGTTTTTACGTCTCCCAAGTCAATTTTCCAAACGTTTCTAATTAATATTCATGAATCTCAAATTTGATTTAGCTATTTTAAAAAAAAGATTGTTTAACGAAATTGGAAACATTCTAAAATTATGTATTCATATTAATGCTGAGATTTCTTTCACAGATAAACGTTTTGTACTTTTGGAACATGTTATTATTAAAGTGAAGTGTGCATTCAATGTTAATATCAAAGTAATATTTTGAGAGAATTCTTAATTTAACTGTTAAATTGAAATCCACTGTTTCTCAGAGGAGAATCCAGTTTAAATATTTTTTTTATCTCTGTTCGTATTAATATATATATATATATATATATATATATATTAATACGCGGTATATATATTATAAAAACAGGTTCTACTGTATATATATATATATATATATATATATATTAATACGCGGTATATATTAAAAACAGGTTCTACTGTATATATATATATATATATATGTATATATATACAGTAGAACCTGTTCTTAGGCGATCCTTTTTATGCTATTTTATTTTTTGTGCGATCTTTTTTTATGTGGCATATGAATTTCCACGGCTTTGGCGTCACTGAAAAGTTTTCTGTCAATGTACCAGTGGCGATGGAGAATGTTAGGACCTTCCTGCAACGTCAGGTTTTCCATTTAATATTTTGTAGTCGTTGGGGGGGGGGGATGAGCAGAGTGCCTAGCTCTCGAGCTTTAACCTCTCATCAATAGGATTTTGAATGACTCTAATGTTACGATTCTTGCCCTTTGTTAACATTTTATAAATTGGGTAGATACGTACTTCGCGTTAGTTAAGCCTTGGGCTTCATAGAGACCTGAACCCCTCCCCTTGAAATGGGGGGTAGCGGGGGGGTATGTTAAGCCACTGCAATGTACATATATACACTTCAGGACGCTATGTTCATTTGCTATAGACAGTCTCCCGATAATGCACGTTCAGTTGCTTTCTCTCAACGCGCCAACAGCCTGCATTTGATTGAAGACGAAACTTTCAATGACAGTGCCATTATCAAAAACTTGATAAATTAAAAAGTCAGACAAAAAGAACCGGATTCTTTGAGAGTAGGATAAAATATATACATATATACAACTTTCCATCAAATTGGAAAGCATTTTCAAAATAGATACCGATCCCGAAAGGAGTATGACATTTCACACAAAAAGAACTTCGATCATGCATATCTGGTTATCGGGACATTTACAAACAACTGACCAGCCAACCATCGTCTTAAAAATTTATCGCTTACTTTATGGTGCCAAAAAATGAATCAATTGAAATTGTATCTTCAAGTGACGAAAGCGATTTTGAACTTATTCGTCACAGGAAGATGAGCGCTTTGGGTTACGATGAGTAGCAGTGAGTTATGTATATGCATTTTAAATATATCTCCATGTATACATTGAGAAACTAAATGTTTTAAAAATGTTTCCATGTGTTATTTAACTATTTATTTTGTTATGGGGAAATAAATACATTCTGATGAATTTTTCGTAAACAATTGGTATATTTTCTAAGTGCGACTTTTTTTATGCGGTCCCTTTCCACCGCAAAAAAAAAAATTATGTAGTATTTCAACGAATTTGTTTGTTATATGTAAGAATGAATGAAATTTTCGAAAATTTTTTTCGCGAGGTTTTTTTTATGCGATCCCTATCTACCGCTCAAAAACAGATTTAACTGTAAATATGATTAGCTTAAAGTTTTCTTATATTTAACAGTAACCTTAATAAGCTGAATCTATATTAGAGGAAATTAAGCATGTTGTGACAACTCGTGGTTTGATTGTATTATGAATAACAAATTAAATTACCATCTAACCATATAGTGCGCATCAAGCTATATGAAAAATAGGATAATCTTTAGGATAGTTTTTGTAGTGAGTTAGCATTATACATATAGATTAGACCTTATATATTTAAATTAAATACGCATGAATTCTACTTATATTCAGAAATATACCTTTTTGTTTCAACGCATCGCTTAAATAATCCAGATAATAATATGTTTTTAGTCTTTAATTTAAAATACATAACATTTCGAATACAATATTTATGTTTTCAGTTAAAACTTCTTCCTAACATGTAAACTCCAGATATGTTTAGATAGCTACTATTTTTTCCTAGCATTAGTTTTGACATCCCATAAGTTATTTTACTGTATTTAATTACAATCTTCGTTACTTGCTTTAGTAATTTATATATTATGTACACACAAGAATAGAATGGGATATATTTAGCTCCAATATGTATTCTTTTTAATTATACGTATAGTATATGATAATAATTTAATAAAAATGTATCCTAAAATTAGGAAGATATACTAGTACATTGCATTCTTTTACTACTAAGCCTGTTTAAAGATATAATTTTTTAAGTTACATTTATTTAAAATCCTAAAAAAAAAAAAATAGGTAAAATAATACCGATATATTATAAGTCATATTTCAATTACACATGCATGAATGCTCTTCGAACACATTTGCCAAGATGAGTCCCGAAAATTGCAAAATGATTAAAAATATAACAATTATAGAAGGTTGTTTAAGAAACTACGTATTCAGATTACGATAGTTCATTGTGTGTTCTAATTAAAGCTATAAAATCGGTTAACACATTTATTGAAGTTAATTTCATTAGTTAAAGTTTAATCTTAAATAGATAATAATCTTACATAAAACTATGTATGGACAGTTTAATAGTCAATTCC
The DNA here is from genome assembly GCA_019973975.1 of Trichonephila clavata. Lineage (NCBI taxonomy): Eukaryota > Metazoa > Arthropoda > Arachnida > Araneae > Nephilidae > Trichonephila > Trichonephila clavata. Next base: position 38,188 of record BMAO01030406.1, read on the forward strand.
CAGATTCAACAATTATACGCTGCTATTATTTAACTGTTATTTGCGTTGCTGTGGTGACGGCAACGCAAAATTTATTTTTTGTGATCTTAGTCTCATTAATTACAAATATTGGGAGCTCATCAGCTACTTATTTAATCATCATAAAAATAAATGCACAGAGATGCTTTCATATATAAATAGATTTATTTTGCTTTGTATGTTTTTGAAAAAAATTCCTGAATTTGTAATTATTTGTCAATTAAATTGAGGCATTCTGTCTAATTCTCATACATCATTCAATCTTCTCTTCTGATTAAACTGGTTCTTGTGACTCAATGTTTTGTTTATGCTCATGCATTTCTATGAACTGATGATTGCCGGCTCCTAATTGTGGGAATCCAGCAGTTCTTGAATGTGACTACTGTCCACTTCGAAATTTATTTGCTTGGCAAGATCTCCAAATTCTTCAGACACATTACCAATTTCATTAAGTGTTGGCACTGATTTCGTCTGAGTTTCAGTGATGGGGGGGGGGGGGCAGATGAATTTACGAGATTAAAAATTGCTTAACTCCAGATTCGCGTATGTTGAGGGAGTGGGTGGTGTAACGTAAGTCGAGGTCTTACTGTACTTTTAAGAAAGGACTTATATAATTTGCAATTTTTTTGCAACTTGCGAGACGCTTTCCGATAGAAACTTCCTTAAAATGGAGAATGAAGCAAACCAAATAAAGAATTTGGTTTGCTTCTTGATAATGCTCAATAATTCATGATAATTCTCAAGACCATTTGAAATTTTCATGAAGTAATCTAGAAAAGATATAACAATTTTTTTAAATTCTCTCAAAAAATATTCAACTTTTGAACTTTTATATTTATTGTTAGATTAAAGAGAAATAGCTTGCAGTTATTTGAACATAATAAAATAAGAAACACAGAAACATATGCATTATCATAAAAACAATGATTCTCGATATTTTACATTTTTGAAGAATAAAGGAAATAAAATCATTTTTCAAGCAAATAAACTATTAACGATAGCAGTTGGATTTATATATTTTTCAACTGATGCAAAAAAAATTTTCTCGAATGTTTAAAATTGATAAATATGTTCATATAAAAAGATCTTTAAAGTTAAAAAATAGAAAATAATTATTTTTCTCCCCCATTAATACTTTGCCTGATACATTTGTTTGAATAAATTTTTTTTAAAAAAACTAAAACATATAGATTTTATAATTGTTTTTCGATATTTAATTACACATTTTTTACATTTTACGTTTATTTGTTACATAAACTCATGTAAACATTTTTAATATATCACTTTGTCGCACGTTTAGAGTATGCATAAAACTGGTAAATAACCTTTTAGCAAAGATACAATTAATCTCTTTAAGAAAAAAAAATATATACATCAAAACAATTAATTCAGTACTTGTTAGGGCCACCACGGAAAAGCTTTTCAATTTCGCAATGTGGCTTATTTCAAGAAATGAATAATAAATTACTTTCCCTTATTCCTGAAAATGCATGATTAACAAGGAAGATTAATTAGTATTCTACATTTTTGCTTAAATCTTAGCAAAGAGAGATATAAATTGATACTTTTAAAATTATCTTTATATTTCAAACTTTACCGATCTCTAAGAATAATTGAATTCAAAATTCTCATCCTTATACAATTTTTATCTTTGGAAACAAGAGTGTTTCTTTCGATCAAGAAAATAAGAAAAATCAATAGTTACAGTTCTTGCACTTTCATGAGAATTGTTATGAAATAAAAATAATGCTTTAAGAAAAATATGATATTCTACTGCCAGTTAAAGCTTTTGTCATCCAGTTTACAAAGAAATGATTATTATAAATTAGTTTTTCAATGTTCTTGCGTAGGTGAATAAAAAACATTTATATACTAATTCTTTTCTTGTGATAAAGAATTTGAAATGTTTGAAATTAATATTCGCTCTTTTTAATTGCTTTTTTCATGTGAAAATAAATTTTTGTGTGAGTTTTTCTCAAAAAAAGCATTTTTATTCTAAATGTATATTTCCACATTTTTACTATATGTATAAAAATAATAAAAAATGCATTATAAATTTTATCGTAATAATCTTTTTTTTTTTTTTTTTTTTTTTGCTTTCTTTTTACATTTTGATAAAAATTCCATTGCCGTAGTGAAAATGTAAATATCTGAACTAAGAACATTTCCACATGTTCATTGCATATATGTATAAGAAATGTAAAAAATTAATACATCAATCACCATTAAAACTCCAGTCTGACTGAAATTGCTATAACATAGAAATTTAATGTATAATTCAAATCACGTACAGTAACTCAATACTTAATTGTGGTACAAGAGACAGAGTTTTAATATTTCCGGGGCATTCCATGCATGCTCAAAAAATGAATGTTACAATCGCCATTTAAAATCTCAAACTAATGATGATTGCTGCTAAATGCATGTTAAAAATGACATACGATTCCTACCAAACTATATTTTTAATTTATTTGCAAAAATATGATTTTTTAAAATAGTATCATTCAGATAAAAAAGACCATATTTTGTGCTCTAATTCCATGTAAAAGTACTACAGTTTCCTGATTTATTTGATAATTGCCCTTCAAGCGCATGTAATAAAAATTCTCGATCAAATTAAATCTTTTATATGTATTATTCAGCCATCACAATGTGATATTAGAATATTTATAAGTTGAAACCCCACAGAATTGTAGTTTTGACTTATTTTTAGTTATTGATTAGTATCTGATTTCTGTATTGAGAAAAATTTCAAACAGTTATTGTTTATTAATATATTATTAATGATAAGTAATTTATCTTTTGTTTTAAATTCAAGAATTATTTAAAGGATAATATTTATATGCATTTATACATTTATTCATCAATCCATACACACACGTATGTACGTATGTGTGTTGGTGTGTGTGTGGGTTTCTATGTATGTAATACTTTACTTTAAATTTTGAATCCAGCTATTTTATTTCTTAATGGTCTTAAATCCTCCAAGACTCTGCGTGAAAATGACTTTTATTTTACTCGATAATGACTTTTATTTTAACACAGGAACTATCATAACCTTATTTTTTCTAAAACTAAACCTTCAACGTTTTTAAATCAAGGTGATGCAATCTTGCATCAGCCGCTTATGTGTAATAATCGGGAAAGAATTTATCGGAAATCATATGTTTTTAAAGTTTACCAAGACTAAAAGTACCAGATTCTTATAGCAAAGAATGGCTTTTTTTGTGAATTTCATGTAAGCCGCTCCTGTTATTGTCTTGTTTATAATTGCTTTATGTTTGTGAGTGTCTTTTCTACGTAAGTAAATAAATATAGACTTAAAATTTCCAAGCATATTCATCATTTCAATCACTGCAAATATTTTTAATTTATTCCTTCAAGTGAAATATCTTCATTCGAGTGCAAATTATCACATATTTATCATGTATAAATAGGTATATATATAAAAGCAGACTGTTTCTGAAATCTTATGACAAGTTTTGAGACTAATACAGCTTAATACACACAAATATTTTCGTAATGAAATTTATAGGACGGACACAATCACAAATGATATACGAGAGAAATGCATTTTCAGCATTATTTTTTTTAAAAAAATGATGTAAATCAGGAAACATAGAAATAATATGGAATAAGAAATAATCTTTATCTCAACACAATTTAACAATTCAGCTAGCAACAGCATCAATGTAATCAGTAGGTATGCCGTAGGTGGCAATAAATGTTGCCCGCAACATGTCTTAGAACCAAGTCAAAGAGCGGGTGAATTATGTCCTCAGGGATGGCCTACCATTTACTCTTAACTATTTATTGTCTTTCGAGCGTGACAGTTCACGGAAACGACGAACAATCACATCCCAGTGCTCGATAAGTAAAGGTTAGTAGAGACCAGTGGCCTGTTAAGCAACTAAACACCTTGCAGCGCTTGCTTCCTGACCCGTTCCATGGGCAGTCGAGCGTTATTCTGCTGGTAAATGACTTCGAGTACACCAAGAACGAGGGACACTGCTACAAGCTGCAATCAGTATGTCATCCATTAATAGTTAGGCCGTCATCGTATCCTACACGGACAACGGTGACTAACTATTGTAAGTTATTGTGACACAAATCTTGATACCTGGGATTTCAATTATTTTTAACCAATCATTCTTTTTTTTTTTTTTGGCAAAAATTTAAAAAATATAAAGGTTGGAAAGGAAAGATTAGATGCATTAGGTATTACACAAAATAAAGAGAAAAATTGTAATAACAATAATTACTTAACAGTATGAAACGAAACAATGAATGTATTTTAATCGAAAAAAATTCGATTCAGAAGAGGAATAATATATTAAAATATGAGGTACATCTTATACCAACATAGCCAGAAGACTATACTAATGACGAAGCCTTTATTTTATCTGTAAAAACATTCCAAGTTTTAGACTCTCTTAAATAATATTTTATAACATCCATTTTGGAAAAGTAATTGGAAAAGTAATATACATTTTGAATAATCAAAAAGAAATTATTTAATGATTATCAGTGTTATTTAAATTCTACGTTCAAAGCAATGCAATTGGCTCACATAACTCAAATTACATATAGAAAGAAAAGAGTATGGAGATTATAATACATATAATACAACACACAAAAAGGCTATTGTTTATATATTAATATTTGAGGGAGATAATATTTTGGTTACTGTTGAATGTGTACCATATATTAACTCGCATTTAAGCCGCACTTTTTTTACATGTTAATTCTCCTGAAAATCCGGCGAGGCAGCGAAAAAAGATTCGTTGGATGCGGTAATTAGAGCAATTACAAGTTCATGTATGTATTTAAAAGTTTATAATGCGAAATAACGAATTATTAACGAAAATAACGAATTATCACTTTCTGGTTAGTTTTCATTTTAAATTTATTTTAACTTCGTAAAATTAGACATTGATAAACAATTTACGCTATTTTTCCTTTTTCTCTAAACTTGTTGAGAAATAAACTTGTTGAGACTTATAATCGATAGTGGCTTAGACTCAAATAAATACGATATAATTTAATTCTCATTAATTACAATATTTCCTTACTTTTATATGTATTCATGAACTTATTTACACCAAATACAATTACTCTAAATGATGACTATAAGCAGGAAAAAAAATTTCTGAATCTTCGAAATTTTAGTAATGATTTTGGGTACAAAGATGCGTTTGATTTAATTATTAGCGTAGTTGAAAGGACATATTCTCGCTACCATGATAGCTGAATAGTTAAGATCGTGAACTCATGTATGGCGGTTCTTCTATCGAGTCCTGGTTTCACTTAAAACCCTTTGTAGAGGGGCTGATGCATGCTAAATCTGAAAAGTCTACCATGTACTCACGTTGGTTTCGTCAGAAATTTTGGAAAACAGAATATCTGCTCAATTATCATCTCCGCCACTTGGCCGGATGGACGTTTTAAAACTTCTTGAGGCACTGGGACCTTTACGCAAAAGTAGACCCTGAGCCTCTACACAAATGTAGACCCCCCCTATAACTTATCAAAGTAGATAGCGCATAGCAGACGTCGTCAAATATTCATGTAAATCCGAAACAAATAAATGTGTATGACTTACAATCGCACAAGTCTACTCGAGTGACTGTCGCCTTTTGACTGAATGAGTAATGATGTTGTATGATAGTAGGCTTAGGCCTAATGGGGATGACAGTCATCTCATGTAGCCAATTGACTTATCGTCCGAAATACAACCGGAAATAATATTTGACCGTTGAAATTATTCGAATCGGGATCTTATTAAGGCTGAGTGGAGAATGTGACGAGGTCCCCATTGTGGACACGGCCCTGACCCCGGTCCCTATTGGCCCTTGCCTTAAGACGTCGTTGGCCATGGTTCAAATAACGAAGTTAGTTCTCAATTGCCTTTGAGTGAGTGAGTGAACATTAGCGCCACATTATTCAGCTACACGAGAGCGTTAAGTAATTTTGAATCATGGTCAAGTGACGAGGGAGACCCCCGAGCTACTACCCTCTTTTCTAACTTCCCCGGCACAAAAACGGGAGGATGTTTGAGCCTTGACATATTTAACGTGCCCTGCACGGCGGGTATTCAGCAGCTTTAGGTTCGAACTCATGACACGCCAGTCACGCGACCGTGACCTTGACCACTAGGCTATCTAAACCACTCAATCGTTTTTGAAGTGCAACATGAGTAAAAACGATTCAGACAAAAATCATTTCCATTTTACAGAAAAAGAAATGTAATAATGTCCTCCACTTTTTCATGATTTTATTTGAGTATCTTAGAATCCACTCTATATTAAAAAACAATAACATTATATTCAGAAAAGTATCCGATCTGAATGGTTCGCTTAAAAATGACTAAACAATTTTCACTCTAAGTCTATTTTTCAGTCTTGTCATCTTGAGTATGTTAAATAAATATTAATCAACTATACATTGCCTGTGGTAATAAAGACAACAACTTTATTTTAAAAGTACACCTCTTCAAATTTATTCTGAATTCTCAATGGACGATAAGAGGCACAAACCCCTTCGAGAAATGTTTGAATATTTCTGCCATAAGACACAGAAAATTGTGCTCAATTCTCCAGAGTTATTAATATTTGTCCCAATTAAAACTTCGAATCGAAACTTTACCTGAAATCATCAAATAAGAATAATCAGGTTTTGTAAGAGTTCAAATTCTAATTATATATTTAATAGTTAATGAGCTTCTTAACTGACACAGTTGTTACTGTTATGCAAGATGTGTCTGCGAGGAATAAACTCAAGGTATGCAATTTTTAAGATGGTTGTTGGAGGGAACAATACTAGAGGCAGGGGAAGTTAAGAGGCAGAAACGGGTTATGCTTATTATATCGCTGCTAAGAGAAATTTGTTGCATAATAAATTAGACAAATCGGGCACAGCTTATTTTGAAAGCTAGTAGAATTTAATAACATGTATTTTAAGCTCATAATAAATATAATTAAGCTCAGCTTTATTTTAAATAATTTGCTTGTATGGGAAATTTACAGTGTAAAAATTCCCCTAGTGAAGAGTTTATAATAGCTATAAGAAATTAATGGAAAGTTTTAATGTTCTCAAATATTACAGTAAATTAATATATTGTAAAATTTTATTTTCGTATTGGTTGAATCTTGCATAATATCGTTATAAACTGAGGTTTTAAAATCATGGGCCAAGCTTTAATGAATGGTAGAGCTCACTAAAACAAACAATTTTTTATTGGAACATATGGGTGGAAGGGCCACATTGTGTGTGAGGCACAAACAGAAAAAAATTACGCATTAACGGAAAGATAAAATGTTCATTAACTACATACTTAACGAGTGATTACGTAGAGAAATTGTTCAAACAGTTTTAGAAAAAAAAATTGTACCCTCCAACCGTTATGCATGCTTGGCGACCTTTATGGCGTGATTGGCTGACCACATTGGCGATAGCTGAAGGCAGCAAAGTGGTGTGCCAGTGATCTGCTACACCACCAAAATCGATATTTATGCTTGTGATTTCGGTCGTTATGGCTGATTTTACTAATAGCGAAAAGGCAGACGTGAATCTATTGTACCTGCTATTGATGGTAACGGCAGAGTAGCTTTTAGGGAAGTTTTCCAAGTAGACACATGCCAAACCACAAAATGTTTCAGGGCATCGACAGCTGTGTGAAAATGGGTAATTTATCGCTAGTACTGATGCAAGGGGTAGATCGAGAACTGAAAACCTGAAACAAGCCAATTCGGACCATGTGGACGAAAGATGCTGCATAAGTAGAAGGGCTGTAGCATATCACCTACATGTCAGTCAACCAACCGTTTCGAGAGTTTTACTGTTTGACTGTTGGTGGATGCAATTTCTAAAAATCTTTTAACATTTTCTGTAGGGAATCACTCGTTAAGCATGCTTATAATGGGCGTTTTATGGTTCAGTTTATGTGTTATTTTTTCTATTTGTGCCTCAACGCAGCAACTCCACCTATATAATCCTATACAATAACTGTTAGCTTCTGTGAGATCTACAACCACCTTCAAAGTTTGTTCCATGATTTTAGAATCACGCTGTATATTCAGATTTTCTTTCAAAATAATAAAGTTAATTTACTTCAAGGCTCAGATTATATAGATTTAATATTATTGCTATTTGTATCACCATTCAAAGAAGAATATTGATGTATATTCCCACAATTTTTTTCCAATATGCTTACATACTATCATTGCCACAGATCTACTTGTAGTCACTCCAAATGATGGATATTCGGTCTTCTAGAAGCTTTTATTGAACCTGGAAAATACTCACTTCACTTTCGCTGCTTCATAATGCTGTATGAGTACATCGTGTTTTTCATTTAATAATATTGTAGTTGTAGTTCTGGGGGGGGGCACTTAGTTCTTTCGAGACTTCATCTTCTTTCATGACATTTTAGATGACATAAAAACGCTTTTAAATTGCCTTTTTAGAGCGTTTTCCACGTAGTGGAACAAAAGCGCTATTAGGACGAAAATTTCGTCTTCGTTTTCACCTTCGTTCCATATTTTGTCGTACATTTTTCTCAGCCAATAAGCAACCAATTGACCTCGGGTTTTCGGCATTTGGTCGAATTTGTGCCCTAGATGAGCCGAATCATATTTAACTTTTCCCATAGTTTTCCCAAATTTTTCTGCAAATTTTCCTGAATTTCGCTAGTTTTGCTTTTTTATAGTGCTGATGCAGATTTGTGTTATTATTTCTTTTCAGCTCAATAGTAGTACATTTAGAGGAGTGGTACAGTACACTACTTTCTGTTAGTAAAAAGTTCATTAGTTGCATTATTGTAAAATACAACAGGTGAAAAACGCGCTAAAATTACTTGGCCATGCCAATGATTGATATCTTGTTTAATAAATATTGTTTTAAATTTGTTTATAAAAATTGTATATTAATAATACAAAAGAATTTTTTTGATATGAATGAAATAACAATTACAAATTCAAAGTAAAAAATTGGTGATAAAATCTTGACTTAAAAATTTTGAGGATGATGGGAGTGGGTAGAGCGATGCCTAGTCAATCCCGTAGCAGCAAGGAGGCCAAGTTAGAGAAAGAAAATTTTTAGATCTAAATGCTCGAATAAGTTGGCATCGAGTAGAGCTTTCGTGATTGGTTGACCAGAGAGGTCAGCTGTTTTTGTGTTTAAGATTAGATTATTGAATGATATTGAAATCCTACCACATTTACCTTTCGATTGCACCAAATAACTTTTTATATCCCCCCTCTTGATTTAAAAATTACAGTAATTGCATTTCTAAAACGGAATTATTTTTTACTCTAACATAACACACTTTGTAAGTCGACTTCCGCTATATCCATTTTTTTATCTAATCATTTTCAACTAAAAACATGGCTGCCAAATTTCAAGTCTTTCTCTAGAAAAAATTCCAAAACAGGTATTTTTTTTATTTATGCGGCAATGGAATTTGATTTCAGAAAACCCCATTCTTAACGTTTCGCTTCTCTCCAAAAGAAATATACCTGCCAAATTTCAAGTGGTGCCGCAAGTTTTCGATGTCAAGACTGTTTCCTGGCCAGGACAATAAAAATATTAAGTCAAGAAGCAATGACATTAAATAAAAAAGTAGATCAAACTCCTAGAAAGAGGTGAGTGATGAGAAAGTGGCCTTTCCTACGTTAAAATTGCAAGATAGGTGGGTGGTTCAGTGACTTCATTTGGAGTCTCAAAGTGTTTTTTAAGATATCAACAGACAAATTTAATGAAATACAGAGCAAGAAAAGGCCGAAAAAAGTGTACCACATCTGTTAATGACAGAAGAACAAAAATACTATTTATCCAAGATAAAATAATGTCGTTACGTGAATGGTGCTAGTGTTTTTATCAGTTCAAAAACAATAAGAAGAAACTCAGCAGATGTTAGACTAAGAGGCAGAATTCCACGAAAAAAGCCTTATCTCAATTTTCAGCAACGCTTAAAAGACAACATTGGTCAAAGCAACACATTAATTGGGCAAAGGATAAATGGGCGCACGTTACATGGAGTAATGAAACTACGATATCGTTAGTCGGTAATGATGACCAAAAATATGTAAGACCTAGAATAGGAGAAATGATACATCCTGACAGAATCCAGGCAACTATGACGTGCCTACAATTTTATAATTTTGTCATGCATATCAGCAGATGATATCAGTCGCCTTCATATCATCGATTGGACAGTGAATGCCAGAAAATACATCGTCACCAATTTAGAACCCAAACTTCTAACTTCCATCAGGGATGTACTTAAGAACAATGCTTCCTTTATTTATCAGTCAGATTCTCCTCCTTGCCACACAGTAAA
>BMAO01030407.1:0-62620 GCA_019973975.1 Trichonephila clavata
AACTGTCATAATTTGTGATAGAGACGTAATTGGAAATTTATTAGTTAAAATAATAAAAGTACAAAGAATTCAAAAAATGGTGTTTGGTGTTTTGTTACTTTTATAGGCCGTCATGGTTCACAGCTTACCATTCCTGTTTCTGTCATATACCACATCCCCACACACTTAAAATGAGTTAGTTATTTTTGACTACCAAAATATTCACTAGAAATAAAATTTATGGCGAAACAACGTTTGCCGTGTCAGCTAGTATTATTATAAAATATGGTATCAATATTCATAATGTATTACAAATAATACATTACGGTAAACGTATATAAAAGAGCAAGAAAAATTTAATGTTTACGTACTGACATTTGACACCTCTTCTCTGCTACTTTCTTTCCTATTTTGGGAGAAAATAATTTTTATTATATATTATTGTGTGCCTATATATTGGCCGCGCCACATGCAACCAGCTGGCGTTGAGTTTGACCCCCCAGCTAAATAACTGAGCTAAAGTTTACATTTCATAGTTCAGAATAATAAGGTGGCTTGTTGAAGTCAATTATAAAGTTCGGGTAAGTAATATGAATAATTGAAGCATTTTCAAAACTACAATCTAATACTTAAGTATCCGAAATACTATGAGATTTAGTAAAATAGTGAAAAAAGAAATATATCGGAACTGCACGACAGATTGTGCGAATATATATGATGTCATCAACGTAAAGAAGGCTGATAAGCTAAAATTACCACATTTTCTTGATAAAAATTTCGATCCACCAATGACAAGGGGGCCCGTAGATCTTCTAAGCCCAGGGCTGCTGATTAAAATTAAAGCGATTCGCTCCCCATTGCCACCGATTTCCACGTAGGTGCGCGGTTGTGATGTATTGGGAGGGGTGGGGAGAAAAGGAATAAATATAAGCAAATCCTCTGAATTAAGTAAATTCTTCGAAAACACTGTCAAGGTGTTTGTATTGCATTTCAAAACCTTCAGAATAATTTTATGGATAGCAGTGCACAGAAGAGATCGTACTTCGAAAGACGTGTATACGTCCAAGGAAATTAACGCTTTGACTGAGTAAGACGTTTATATGCGTTGGTGTCAAATAAGAGGTTAATGTTGTATCTTAGCTTCAGTGTCTAAGTATTGTATTATTGAATTCAATACATGGGGGGGGGGCGATAAAACTTACGATTGAAAATTGGGTCACAAATACTAGAAGTTTGAGAAGCGCTGGGCTAAGACGGCCCAAAGGTGGTTGAAAGAGAATGTGCCGGACTTAATTAGGACACAAACACTGGCCTTCGAGCTGTAAGGATTTAAATCCAGTCAACAATGGATTAAGGACAGCTTTGGCAGCATAAGAGCATTAAAAGTGGCACCCCCATCTAGACGGCTTTAAAAGTTCTTTAAAGAAACGTTAAATTTCTATTGCATAAGTTTTCAGATATGTGCAATTACATTTATGTCTTTGTGAGAATGGATAAAACTAAGACTAAGATTCATACTAATTATTCGACTTTATTTGTTTATAATAAGCGTATTTGCTCATGGCAAGTTGAATCGAATTCACTGCCCTTACTAAAGAGATTTACAACATTCAATATTCAAACCTAATAAAAATTTGATAGATACTGACTTTTTGAGAATATGTAAAGTGCTCCCCGAAATATTCTGTAGCATGGGTTTTTGATCATAAAATACATTATTAAATTATTTATTTGCTTTCTTTCAATTCCTACTATTAGCTTCATCTCTGTGTATCCCTATATATATTTATAAATATATATAGATAAATTTATATATCTTGTTCAAATTTTCAATTGTTAATAAAGTAATTTCTCTTTTTTTTTTTATTCATCCAATCAAGTTCAAACAAACTATTTTTAAACTTGTACTGAATGACACTCGATATTAATACAGTTTTTTTTCAAATATTAATTCGTAAATTACCAGTTAATTAATTTAATTATTTACTGGCTTTAGACACCAGCTCAAATTCTTCTTCCTTGTTGTACAATGTAACTGTTAAAACAATGACAAAAGTTGGCGTCGAAAATGGTTTTTCAGCCAAACTAGCCAAACCGGGTATGCATTGTTACAAAAAGCAGATAAATCGTACTCTTATCTAGTTTAAATTTTCAATCGTTAATAAAATACTTTCTATTCATCCATTCAAAGTAGGAATTAACTTAAAAAATTTTTTATTACTTGTTTGGTTTTACATGTTCTTTAAATAGTTTTTGGTACCAATATCAAGATTTGTAGGTATACTTAAAGGAATTATATATTTCTAAACTCGGTTTATTATTTAAAAAATGTCTCTCTCAGAAATTAAAAAAATTAATTCATAAATTCTGTTTTTTCCCTTTTGGGTAACAATTAGTGATCCCAAACGTTTGTATTAGAATAAATTAGCTGCATAAAAAGTCTAAAACACATATCATGGGAATAATTTTATATAACAAGCTAAGATTTTACATTCGGTTCCTCGCACACACACTTAATTCTTCAAATTACATATAAACTAATTTACCTTAAATTTTATTATTAAAGAAGATGATTTCTGTGGATATTTATTAAAAAGAAATGCTCATAATAAAGTAACCACCATTTATGTTTCAGTTAATTGTTTATGAAAGCAAAAACTGATACGGAATGGAAGTAGAAAGTAAAAAAAGCATCATTGCAACATTAAATGATTTTTCATGTTCTATTGCAGCACCTGCACAATGATAACTCGGTGGAAAATGTCTCAGAGTAACTAAATTAAGAATTAATTACTTAATTCATCTTTACCTCAGCTAATTTAATTATTATTTTCATACCGTCGTGAATTCATGTAATAATTAGATAAATACAAGTTTTATTTAATTAGTGCAATTATTTCTGGTGCTAAAAACACTGCAATGCTTTAACTTAAGGAACATAAACAAGTATCTACTCTCCCCCCCAGTTTTCTAAAGTTAGAGGTGACATATAAATATAAAAAATTCTTAGAGCACTGGGAATGCTTTGTATGTATTTTCCTAATGTAGGAAGCCAAATTTCATTATATACTAATTTATTCGTTCTTCCATATAAACGTTTTAACAATAATGAATCTTCCCGGTAAATAATACATTTTCATAATGGAAATCATTTTACTAAGCACAAAACATTGCTTATAGCAAATGGAATTTTTTTCTTTTTTGCGTGTGTGTGTAATTACATAATTCACTGTTAGTGTAAATGCAAATGCAATTACTCTTACAAATTCCGCGAGCATTAAACTTCCTTCCCCCAGGTAACATTTAAAGTGTTTCAATTTATTTGACTTTATAGTAACAACATTAAAACTATTTTTAATAAAAGAACCAGTGATTCTTTAACTTTTTATAATGCATATTTTCGTAATGATTTTTCATCATATTGCAGCCTTTAGTGCAATGACTAAGAGTCCGATATACTCTTCAACGTATACTGGTTTTAAACAGAGGACTGCGGTGTGTTGCATACTGTTGCTGCTTTCAGGCTGGAAACCGGGCACGACTGCCTTCCGGGTGATCTGTATGGACTAACGGTCCTTCTCTCTCCAAACTGTGTTTTGTGCAGAGAGAATTTTCTAATGAATGCTGAGCACTTATTTGCACTCCTTATTTGCGGAAGTAAAATTTGAAAACGGGACTTTTTGAGGAAATTTTTTTAGTCAAGCATTTTCGTTTCTCAGTTGTACTTTCAAAAAATTACGCTTCACAAATCATAACTTCTGTATTTGGTGAAAGATGGGTAAAAAAATCAACCAAGACAAGATTATGACCTTGGTACGGCATAACGTTACGAATTTTTCCCACTACGCCATGGAATATACCAAAGAGTAAAGGGACCTTTGCAATTTCTCTTTCCAAGGTTTGGCAACAGAGCTAGGTATCCAGCTCTAAATGAGAAGTTGTCGGCTACACTTCTGTACAATGCGTCACCCGTCTTCCCTCGTAGTCAATGCAGTGTAGGAGACCGTTCAACATGGCAGCTCCTCCATTATAGATATGCACCAAGGAGGAAAGGAGGACAAAGATTGGTTTTTTATGTGTAACATCTCTCCCTCGGTTGCTGGATATTAGTAGGAGTAATTTCGTGAAAAGGGACGGAAATGCGTGACAGGAAGTCGGAAAAGCGTGCACTATTTGATTTGACCAATCAGCGCACTTCGTGTGTCTCTTCGCTACTATCGCATAGGGGTCCAACTCTAGAAGCGATCAAGCTGCAAGCCTTTTTTTTACATTGTTAAGTTTAGCATTTTATAAGATTCGAATTAAAAACTCGGTTTCATTTTCTTGACTCTAAATCCACTTCGCATATACCATCAAGTCTTATTAGACTTCATCCAGGATAAATTTTCGATTCTTACGCTCAATTGTTAAAGTCTCAGGGCTCGTTATGTATGAAATCTGAGGACAGTGATTTCAATTGTCGTATACATTTCTCCGAATCAAACGGTTCAAAATATTAAAGATTTCCTGCATTTTGTACTTTTACCATATAGCGAAGGTGGCCTGCTCTTTATAAAAAACTGTCACTCGCTTCCCATGGTTTTGAGTGGTGATTTTAACGTTTACTTCAGTTTGCCAGAAACTGAGCCGCTTATAGCTTTTTTGAATGATGAACTCAGGCTCGAAATGAACACAAAGCGAAATGTTTCGACAATTAACAGTGGTATTGTTATTGACGCTGTTTTTCAATGGTTTTTAAATACTTTGAAATCACAAATATATGTGTCATGTTTTAGTTATAAGCCTATTGTCTCCACTCTTCCCCAAATTGAACAAGAATAATTATTTATGATAAAAAATTGCCTTTCTCCTTGTGTTAATAAATAAAATTTTCATTAAAGATACGATTATTCGGTAGAAAATTACATCAGAATTTTCAAGATTTAAGTTACTATTGCGTATTTACCACGATAACATGTCAGATGTTACACATCATATGTGATTACTGTAAGACTCGTTTAATTTTATTTGTTTTGTTTTTGTTTTTAGAAGTTGTGATACCTATGCTGGAAACTAGCCATTCCTTCCATCATTATATTCTTAACGACGACAACCTTCAGTGGTTGACGTCGATGGACTGCCCGATCTTTCGTCGTCATATAAGAAAGTTCTGCCCTGTTTGAAGCACTCTATTCCTTCGGAGATCGTGCTTTAAGATACAACGGCTGTCCCTTACTGAGCTTGCATGCGATTAATAACTTCTGAAGGTTTCCCACATCCTTCAAACAAAAAGGGGATCACTGTCCTCCTTTCCTTCTTGATTTAGATCGACAAAGGAGCTGTCATGTTGAACGTCTCCTACATTCCAAATAATATGAGGAAAGACGAGTGATACGTTGTATAGAAGTATTAAGATCGAAAATATCAAAAAGTATTTTGATCAGTAGCAATAATTTTATTTAAAAACTTATTGAGATTGACGAATCAGGTGTTGAATTATTATTTAAAGTTTAAAAAAATAAATCAATACTTATGTCGAAATTTAAACACACACAGAGTAGAATTAATATTCTGCCTGGAAACCCACCGTGGAAATGTTTTAATGGAGGTATTTTTATAAAAAAGCATATCATACCTTTTAAATAAGAAGATCAAATAAGTTTCACACATAAAGAAACATTTTAATAGGTTTGATTAGTTTGAATAAAAGTTAATTTCATTTTGGGGGTCAACAGGTACTCTAGATCGATAGGTTAAATGTTGAAATTTGGATCACCAAAAAATGTACTATCCTTATCTTGCACTAAAGACAAGCACCACTAAACATATTGAATTTTATCAGCGATTCTCAAAATGTGGGCCGTGCCCCCCTAGAGGGGCATGATAACTCTAAGAGGGGGGCACGAACACATTGAAAAGTCGTAAGCAAAAGATTATTTAAAAAAATTATTAACTTACTGAAAGTAAACTAACAAAATACATCCTGACATAAGAAAAATAAAATACACATTCTCACTAATATAATACACTTTTAAATATATCCGTACTGCACAATGTATTTTATACTTAATTTAACAATATTAAGTAAAGAACAAGTTTAATAATTATCAGTGATCCCATGGGCTTGTCACACATATATAAAATTACATACAAAAATTAACACTTATTTTGTTAATTTGTATGGTTTATAACTGATCCCTTAACTTCCAATTAAAAGTTATTTGATTCTCACCCTAATGCCAACGTTTTCAGCGTAGGCACGCGTATGTGATGTATTGGGGGTGGGAGAAAAGGAATAAATAAGGAAATCCTCTGATATAAGTAAATCCTACGCAAACACACACTATCAAGGTCCTTTTATTGCATTCCAAAACCTTCGAAATAAATATATGGATAGAAATGCATAGAAAACATCGAACTCCGGAAACACGTATATATACGTCCGGGGAAATTAAAGTTTTGGGTGGGAGAGACGCTTATATACGCCGTTGCCACAAGAAGTTAAAGTCATACTGTGACTTTACCGTCAAATTTTTGCATTTGATACATTGTTATTGTAAGGAAGGGGCGCGCGATGAAAACTATGATTGAATATTGGGTCGCAAATATTAAAGGTTGAGAAGCACTGAATTGCATTTATTAAAGCCAAAAAAAGAGCTATTTTAAAATCTCATATTATTTTAAAACGCCAAAAAAATGAACTTCGCATCGTTCTATGAAACATAATCTATTCTATTAATTATGTTGGAAATTCCACCACAATCTGAATAAAAAATAAGATTTGAGAATGAAAAGATTAATGCCGGTGCAAATTGGAATATTACAATAAATAATGCAATCATATAAAAATAGAATATATTAATAATGAACATGTATCGTAACATTGTGCTTGAAAATTTTTAAATTGTCAAACAGTTACAAATATTTACTTAAGTTCTAAGACGATAGTTATTGAAATATATAACTGAGCTATTCTATTATGTTGTTTAATTCGTTAAATAACAATCAAATTTAACGAAATTAATTCGACAATAAGGGCTTTAAATATACCGAAAAAAAGACTGATAATAATCAAATTCATGGCAGTATTTATATATTCTTTAAAATATAATTTTAAATATACTGCATAAATTAGCGTGTAATAATATTTTTCTACGAAAGTGGCAACGGTTATTTGTTACAGTAACCCAAAAACTGATAACTAGAAAAATACACCGAGACACTTTGTGTTAATCAAAAACACAAATAAAACATTCAAAATGAGGCGTGTGGTATGTTACGTAGCTAAATAGATTATAAAAAAAAGAGAAAGCAATCGCGTGTCGGAAACAAGTGACAAAATATGGGACTTGTTTTTTAACAAAAACATGACAAAAGGAAATTTAAATGGTCTATGCATTCTGATTAATAATAGGGATTTTTCTGTGACATGCAAATTTGGCATTAGTTTGGGATACTTTTTTATTGTCCTGTTACATATTTTTATAACGTTGTTTTATTATTTAAAGCCACTTTCTCGAATATGTTATCTTTGCTTGAAAATGTGAAAGTAATTTAGTTTACCGATACGTTATATATAGGTTTGGAAAGTTCATGTTTCAATATAGAATTATTTTTCTCACTTTCTCAAATTATTTTAGATTGCAGTTACACATGAAGTATAATACAGCAGTGGTTTTTCTGTAAACTAATTTTAAAATTATATTATTAACTTTGAAACAAGTTCACATCCTTCTACCCTGTGACCCAGCTAAAGGTGTGGAAGGAACTAAAGGATCATATGACATAATGAATTCCAATTATTTTAATTATCACTATAAACAACTCAAACACAAATAACACTATAAATAAGATAATTCAGTTCAGTAATAGAAGGAGAGAGAGAGAGAGAGAGAGAGACGAGATTCGCGTTTGGGGAGAATATGTTCAATACCGCATCTCTTCCTTTAATATTATTTTACACAGAGCTTACGTATTTAATGACCGCACTATTAGTTTAACACTCTAAACATCAACTGAATTTAAGGTCACAGTGCCTGAACTCATGCAGTATTCTATTTAATTCAAGTTGACTTTAATATTTCTGGTTAGCTAATTTTATCACTTTCTTGTTATCTAAACTTCTCGCTTTCTTATTTTTTGCTTACGTATACACTTCACTTCTAATCTACTCACAATTCTCTAACTCTCAAACTTGTGAAGAAGGAATATATATATATATATATATTAAATTTAATTTGCATATCACGTTTTCTTTTTTTATGAGAAGATTGGTTAAAATTGCTGGCCCAAACGAATTCCCAAGAGGATTAGGGGAAGGACTCGTATAGATCCGTCACAACTTATTCCTAAACATTGATGGTATTTACTTATTATAATGTGAACCAACTGACCTAATCCAAAAGACATCACCAAATGCTGTCAGCGCTTTGCCACATGCTCGAAAACAAATTTCCATGCATGTTCCTTTCGTATTAATCTGTCGACAAATTAGCAAAAATTTAGGCGAAGTAAATACAATATTTAAAAAAAACACGTACATTTGAAAAAAAGTTAAAAGACTGATAACATTAACAAAATATAATTGGCCAAAACAACGTAATTGCATTAAAAATCGGAACAAATGAGTTTTCTTTATGTACACACTGTGGCCTCGTGGACTGGTAGCGAGATGACGCGCACAGCTGGTTGATAGGATAAAATGAATTTTATTTTCTGGACTACACATCATTTAGACTATCACTTAGCAAAATTAAATGTATTCAAACATAAGAGTCAGTTTAGTTTTGATGAGACGCTCGTCGGTCCATTTCCTTCGCTGGTCTTGTTTTCAGGCTTCCTATTGTCCGTAGGGCACTCGCCTCATAAGTCTCTTTAGTCCCCCAAGATTAGGGATCAGGAACCACCTGCGTGCTTTTCTTCACTCTCTCTCCTCTCACACCCAGGATCAAGTCCAGGCTAACACGTCAAGAAGTTTTCCATCCTGAAGACGCTTGCCCCCCCCCCCAATTTCCGCTAGTTCAGATAATATCAGTCTTTCGTCTTTTTCGCAGGATCCAGTCTCGGGAGGCGATCTCTTCCTTTCTCAAAACGACCCTTTTAAACCCCAGGGGTGGGTCAACTACCCCCCTCTCGTCAACTCTCATTGGCAGGCCCCAAAGTTTTGCACCCAGTACCTAAGTCTCAAAAGCCCGCCATCGATGCAGACCGAACAATGGCTCTGGTCCCTCTCGAATGTTTTCCGTAACAAAGGCTTGTCTGACATCTGGTTCATGATCCACCTCACCGCAATTTCTTCTTTGAAGAAGTGACCCACTGCAGTCCGCCGAGGTTCCAGTCTTTTAAGACAGACAAGTATTGCCTATGGACGCGCACAATATAGCTATGTCCTGTCCATTATGTTCTCACTCACACCGGATTCGACAGTCCCGATGCCAAAAGTCAATGGCGCCTAAGCCACGTGCTCTGTCTTCAACCCACACACGAGCCACCTGCTTTCCAGACGTCAAACTCGACATGTATAGGGGGGCATGCCACTCCTTGTGACGTCGTCACAACACTATGTTTCTAACTTCACCATTTAGCTTAAACCCATATTCTTTCGGGTACTTAACTATTAGGCAGTGTTTTTCGATATATTCTATTGCGTTTGCTTTCTTAAGAGGTAGGTCTTGAGTTTTAATAGTTTTTTCCTACAAAATAAGAGAAGAATAATGTACAGCAGGAGGGCGAAAAGCGCTTAGCTGTGGCGTGCCAAACTAATTCACCAATATGATTCATTGTGTCACACATTTGGACATTATTGAAACAATTCGATTCCCGTAATAATGAATACAGAATTAGAGGGTATGGGTTAATAATTTAAATTATTGACAGTTTTATAATATATTAATTTTTCATCATTTAAAGATATTTCTAAGAATAAAAATAAACAGCACAAAATAAAACTATTTTTTCAACAAAAATAAAAATAAAAATAATAAATTTGTACATATATTACGTACTTTTAAACATATTTATTAAAATAAGGCCTAGACAGCGTAAAATATAAATATTTCCCTTCATAAAGTTAAATAAATGATACATGAAACTTGTAATGCGAACTTGGTGCTTGCACCACTCCACTTTCATATTGCAAAATCAGGGATAAAATTTTTGACTTTCAATTTCTGAGTATTTAGTTGTTAAACAATTTCTTTGAGGACTCGAAATATTTTTTTATATATATTTTTACTTATATATTTAGAACCAAAAGTGGAAAGAAGAGTATATGCAATTTTCTCTCCTCAAACAATTAAATCTCTTCTGCAAAAAGCATTCAATAATTTACAAAATAGCTGCAAATTTATCTTTAGAGTTATTTTTAGATTTATTCGCGATTCCGTAAATGTCCATAATTCTGAAGATGTTTTTTCAATAACGTCCATTCAACTTCCATCCAATCAGAAATCGACAAATTTGTAGAGTCGTGTAGAGTGCTACTGAGAATTGCACCGCGTGCCATAGGTTGCCGACCCTCATCTAGAGGAATTTACAAATAGTGAAAGATTTCAAATAGATTTTCATTATTTTCGAGCATGCCCAATCTAAGTTTTTATGTTTGTACATTCGCTAAAACAGTACTACCTATTAAAAAAGCATTATTATTTTCAAGCATGCGCTAACCAAATTAGTACATTGGAGCAAGTATTATTGGCTGTATATCGCGATATTTGGCAACGGTCTTTTGAACTGATGAAATTGGTCAACGGTATAATATGGAGCACCAAATTTCTTATGTGCCGATAATTTATAACCGAATAGCAAACAAGCTTTTCTCACTATTTTATTTTAATGAGCGTAAAATAGGGACTTGACAGCTAGCCACTTTCTCAATCGCGTTTTCTTTGTTAATGAAGATTCATAAAAAAAAAGATGAAAATCTATTTTTATGTATTAAAAGTAAATAAAAAACAACTTTAGTTAATTACATAAGTTTATTAACTATTCATTACTGTAATTAGTTTTTTTAATTATCTTATTAATGAAATGTAGGCTTTTGTCGAATACGTCGAAATTGAAAACAAACGGAGAAACTTGAAAAAACCGCTCGAAGTAGATATTGAAAATTTAAATGAGTAAAAGAGAATGGAATAAAGATGGGTTTTTGAAATATCTTTATACAATAAAGCGAGTAGTGCTACCATTTAATAGTGTTTGAACTAATTGTATTTATTAGATTAGTTAAAGCTTATCGTTTATTGAACATATGTATATTTTATTATTGAACTTACTGGTTATTGAACTTATTAATTTGAATATTAAGGTCTCAGACTACCATAAAATTGCGAATTTCCTAAAAAATGTCAATTTTTCTTAAAATTTTTCTTGCAGGCCATATTATTAGTTTTATAAAAATACCAAGTGTTTTGTTTTTCGTTCATTAGAACAAAAACTACAAGTATTTTAGTGAAAGCAGATGCCATTACTTTAAATTAGATATATGTCATACTTTAAAACGCGTTTTACTCGAAATGTGTTTTTTTAAATGCTCAAACAAAAAGCGCGATTGTTCCAAAAATTTTGAAAATAATTAAGTGAAATGTGTGTGTGTTCTGTATAATAGCAGAATTGTTTAAAACTTCATATTTATCAATCACTGTTTTATTACAAAATTTACAGTCGCTTATGTTATTATAATCACTGTTTTCTTAAGCAATTTCATATAATAACTAAGATAAAATGTTCTAGTTTTTGTAGAAATTCAAATATCTCTTATCCTGAAGGTCATTTCCAAAAGGAATATCATAGGAACACATTAGTGTTGAAAAATTGAAAATTTGCTCATAAACTGTTGGTACAGAATAGGCCGTGTTTATGTTATTTTTTGTAAGTTTTTACCCATTTTTTCCCGTTTTAGAAATAATAATTTCATTTTCTCTTCTTAATTTTATCATATTTCTCTTAAAATGTACTAAATAAATCTAAAAGCCACTAAAAATCCGCATATCTCCATTTTTTTTAAAAATTTGTCACAAGTAGTCGGATACCTTAAAAGTATTTACGTATTTCGTTATGTTTACTTATAGATTCTATATACTAGAATACTATATACTAGAATTTATATATAAACTATTGATAGCATTTGATTTTTCTAAGTTCATCTGAGTTTTATTTCTTTTCTTCTGTTTTGTTAGGATACAAAATTCTCTAAGAAAATTCTCAGTTGACGAATGAATATCTGTGGTTATGGTCTCTTTTTCCTCGTCTAGACCACAATATTATTGAAGTCAATATGTCAAACATGTCTGAAAAGGAACATTAAACTTTGGCATCTCATTTCTAAGTTTCTGTGTGTTTGAGATTCTAAGATCAGAGTTATAAAAATTCCAGTTCTCCATTTGCATTTAAAAATTTTTATTTTTTCCGAATTATATTCTTTTCAGAAATACTCCAATAGATGTAATGGGATGTTCTGAACTAGCTTGCGCACTGACAAGGATTCATCGGAAAATTTATCTAAATGATGAATTTTCCTTCGTTCCTGTACATATTACTTAACATTTTTTTTTCATTCATACATAAGAGTTTTTGAATACAAATACTGGTGAAGAAGAAATCATTAAAAATTTAGCATACTGAGGGATCTCTGGAATAGGGAGTACACAGTCTTCATTGAAACAGTTATGGTTGAGTGGAATGTATGCCAAAAATTCCTTTTTAATCCCTTAACTGTGGATGAAAAGATAAGAAATTCACCCCTCGCCCCTTAGTGCCATCGTTTTTCGCACAGGCGCGTGTTGTTCGCGTTTTATTGGGGGAAAGGAAGAAGCGTGTTTTTCAACCTAAAAATTGCTTACTTTCACTTTTAAAAAAAGATAAAATAATGAAACGAAAATAAAAAATTTATTGTTTAGAATTACAATATAATAAAAAAATTTACTACTTATCTGTTGTGCGATATATCCTTAATCATGGTAAACACATAAATCATCATCTCATTCAGTTCATTTAAAGCATACCCAGTTGTCAGACTTATTCGTACAAAAAAAGAATTAAAATGCTCCTATTACACACGGTAAGCAAAAATGAGATTAAATAAATTCACTCAGATCAAAAAGATCACACTCAAACGAAAAAACAAGAAACACTACTTAGCTAAGAATTTCGTCGTTCCTGGAGTATGCCCTTTTTCAAATCACCTTTCCCCCCCACCTTTTCTCCGAAATAAGTAAATTATTTAGAAGCACTGCCAATTTCACTTTATTGTATTCCAAAGCCGTGGGACTAATTTAAACAGACTAGCACAATGCAAAAGGTCCTCCTTTGAAAGGACGAGTATACACGTCCTGGGAACTAAAGGCACCAGCTCAGCAGGACGTGTAAACAAGGCCGGGACACTAAAGAGATTAAACTAAACTTTACCAAATAAAATCAAAAGAAAAATAAGATAACTTTTTTTCAACCAAAGCTCATTTCTTTAGTTCAAATTCATATTTTGAAGGTAATTAGTAAATTAACACTATCTACAAAAAAAATTTCCGAGTGCTGATATCATTTTTGCTGATTCTTACGTAAAAGGATCTCCTGAATACAAATACGCGATTCCCCTCCTCCCTTTTCCCCATTATCCAACGTTTTTTTTTCGGACCCCCCCTCCCTTTATTTTTATCACTGTTTGGTAACTTTCTCGTCAAGAACTTGATCTGATGAGGTGAAAAGAATTTTTTTAAGCAATTAAATCTCTTCTGAGGGGCTACAAAGTAAAAAATTCTAAGACATAAGCATTTGTAACAAAGAAAGGGATCTTGCACTTAAATGTTTCAGAAAATTAATAAATATGTAGTCATTTTCAGTGTTTTTGTTGTTCTTTCACTTATTTTCTGCTATTTCAGCTATTTCAGTCCTTACTTTTTCTTCAGGCCCGTGAGTAAGGCAACAACGCTGAAGTAAAAACTAAGTTTTCTCAATTATAATCAAAATAAGAGATTTTATCAGATTTCGGCTGATTTTTTTGTCAGTTTCCTTCATATACTCAGATATAGCTAATTCTGAGGGAAGTGGCCGCGGTGGCCAAGGGGTCAAGGTATCGAATCATGGCTGGCTGTCATGAGTTCGAGCCAGTACCACTGAAGACCCGCCATGTAGGGGAGCAATTCACGTTAAATCTGTCGAGAGCTCAAACGTCCTCCCTTGGTGTGGTAGTTAGGAGAGAGGGTGTCAGCTCAGGTGTCGTCCTCGTCACTTGACCGTGGTTCAAAATTAAGAGGTCCGTCGCCAAAAGCCCTCGTGTAGCTTAATAGTGCGACGTTAATACTCATTCACTCACTCATTACTGATGGAAAATCCTATTCTCATTAGCCAACAAGACTACCTTAACCCAGTACTTCTCAAAAGAAAAAAAAAAGCTTTCAATATTTCTATATTTTTTTCAATCATGATTTTTACTTTTCAATACAATAAATATGTATTGAATACATTAATAATGTACTTTGACTTTAAAGCTACAATATGACCTTAATTATAAAATGCTCAAATAATCAGGATAAGTATTAAATTTTGTATGCTACTTTTAATTAAGTAATTTTAAACAAGTTACTTTTAAATAGGATAAGTATTATGTTTAGTTCTAATTTTTTTTAATGGAACATACTGCAAAATAATCTTTAATTAAATTAAATGCTTATTTCCTCAATCATCCATTTTTATTGCATTCTAAATACAACTCGATTTTCTGAGGTGGCTGCTTTGAAAACAAAATATGGAGCATCAGTTTCTAATGCTAAATCATTTTTTCAAAAGCCATGGGAGTTGTTAGTAATTATTAAGTTTGTTCTTAAGGTATCCGAATACTTGCGACAACTTTTTTTTTAAAAAAAATGGATATATGGGGATTTATTTGAGGTTTTTAGATTTTTTTAGCGCATTTTCAGAAAAATATGCTAAAATTAAGAACATAAAAAGAAATTATATTATTACTAAAATGGGAAAAAATTGGTCAAAATTTACAAAAAATAGCATACACGGGGTCCGTTCTATACCAAAAGTTTATTAATAAATTTAAAATGTTTCAATTCTGATGTTTTGCTATGTTATTCATTTTTGAAATGACCTTCAGGATAAGAGATATTTTAATTTTTACATAAACTAGAGCACTTTATCTTAGATATTATATGAAATTGCTTGAAAAAAACAGTGATTATATTAACGTAAGTGACTGCAAATTTTGTAACAAAACACTGATTGGTATAAATCTGAAAGTTAAAACACTTCTACTGTTTTTCGGAAACACAAAAAAATTCAGGAAATTATTCAAAGGATTTTTTGAGCAATCGCTGTTTCTATTTGAGCTTTTAAAAAAATGCACATTTCGAGTAAGACGCATTTTAAAGTTTCACATCTTGTGTAAAGTTATGGCACATCTGCTGTTCCTAAAACACTTGTAGTTTTTGTTCTAGTGAACGGAAAATAATAAACATGGTATTTTTATAAAGCTAATAAGATGGCCTATAAAATAAAATCATAAAAATAGTCAATTTTATTTAGAAAATCATGACTTTACGGTAGTTGGATACCTTAAATATATATCTACCTTATGGTTCGCTGAGGTGGTACCTATCTTTGACTAGTACATTTTTACAGTGAAAAGAGAGTATACTTCGTTATAAATTACTCTGTATAATCCTCATGTTCCTCTACACTCAAAATCATAATTTTATAGAAGAAATTATTGCAAACTTTTCAGGTTCATTTAATTGAATAAGTTGTTTTTAAATTAATGAAAGATTTGCCAATGTCGAGGAATGCTACATTTTCTTTTATCATGTGATAAATGTTAACTTTTCTCCCTCGAAGAAATCATAATTGCATTATTATTGAAATATTGGTCATTAAATAACAATTATTAAAGTACCTTTGCTTTTCTGAATCGTTGCGTTGAATATTAAACGCTAAGAAAATTTAAATTATATTATTTTATACCAGTGATTACTTATCGAACATCTTGAAAGCTTTCTCTTTTACGATGATAAATTTTAATGTATTTTTTCTTCTACGAACTTATATAATTAAGTTTATTTGAATTCTTTATTAGCATTATTACCATTGTAATTTTCAATGAAAACTTTCAATAATAGTTAATCACTTTTTTTTTATAGAATTGTTTTAAAAACATTTCTCTTAAGTATCATAAAGTGAGATGTTTTTGCTTTGCAGAGATGAATGTTAGAGATAATAAGCTATAAGTACAGGTTTTTTAGTAGTCACATGATTGGTACAAATACGTGTTTTAAGCCAATCAATTCATGTGCTTCGCGGTTGCCAGATTTTGTTTTTACAGAGATTTTATTTCAAAAAGAACATATTTGTTAATAATAATAACGCACATAAGTAGGCCAAAGGGGTCTTTATATATTTAAAAGTACAGTGGAATATAAAAATTTCTATTTTGAAAAACTTTTGAAGAATCCTAATACTCTGGCATCCACACCCAATTATCATATTTGAAAACTTGCGTCTGTATTTTACAAGTACAAATATAATGTTAACTTTGAATTCAAATGAAAACATGGGATTACGTTAATTATGTGACCGTCGTAAGACTAGCTCATTTATTTAAAAATTTCTACATGAAATTCTTAATTATTGTTGTTTAAAAATACGTGTATAATACCAGACAGAAAGCATATGGATATGTATTTGGGTTCATAAGCAATACTTAAAATATGTAAAAAGATAGTTGATTATAAGAAATATTCTATAGTGTTATGAAGATAGAGCAACATAGAAAAAAACACTTTAGGCTGGGCAGTCCCAATTTTTGGAAAGAATACACTGGCTAGAGAATGGCGCAAAAAAATGAAGGGAATATACGGTTTTCGACGGCCATGTGGCTTTTTCTTCTGGATATCGTCATTGTCAAATCAATATCTGCTATGAGCAAAAAATAATAACTTTGAGATATTTTACTTTGACAATATTCTGGCTGATGCCCATAGCAGTCTATTTAGTGACTACAGAATCTTATATCAGACTTAAATGCTTACAAAATCGCATAGAATAATTTTTAGTGACCACAGAGTCACATAGCAGTCACTTTATACTAAATTTTGGAAGGTAAACTAGTCATAATAGTCAAAATCTCCAGAACTTAAAAAGAGCACATAGCATATATTGATTTTTCAACAGTAAATGAGTTTTACGTTGTTATTGTTAATTTTATGATGTTAATTAAATATATTATTTAGAAGAGGTGATAGTACATTACAATGATATTCCTCATTTTTATTGGGTTACATTAAAGTAAGAGCTTAATTGTAATGGTGTACAAAAATCATTTCCTCATACAGTCGATTCTCGATAATTCAAACCTTCGATAATACGAACCTCTCGATAATTCGAAGCATATGGTCAGTTCCTAGAAAAACTCTTGATATTTCGAACTAAAACAATACGTTTGGATACACTCAATATTTCAAAGTAAAACCTATGGCTGGCCTGACTACAACACGCAATGATTCGAAGCTATCTTATAAAACTCTAGAAAGTTCGAACACTCACTATCATTTACAGTCCTGTAGCAAACAGGTTGAAGCTTACAAGTTTTGTGTTGTATTGTCTCTGCGTGTATCCCTGTAAGTAGCCCTTTTATGACCATCTGTCTCCAACCCCTTTTTTGTGTTTTCCGGTTCTTCAGGCGAAAATACACTGTTTTTTGCTTTCCTTTTTAAGTGGACATAGATCAACCGCGCCTGTTGTTAGCCATTCATATCTCTCGTTTAACACGTGGTATTGCTACACATGTGTTCAGAAAGGATGGTCCACTATTTTGAAGAGATGCATAGGGTTGTGTAAGAATGTATTTTTTTTAATACAGGACTTTTAACTTCTGTATAATATTTATATTGTATCATATGAGCTTTTAAAAATACTTTGAAATAATTTTATATATATGTACAATGGTTGTTTTATTACATAGTTTTAAATCTAAATGTTAGGAAAAAATTATCTTCGTGTATTTTAGGAGATTTTTTCTACCCTCTTAATAATTCTAAGCTTTTCATTGGTCCTTCAAACTTTGAATTATCGAGAGTCGACTGTATTACTCAAAATTTTTAATAAAGTAAAATTTCCGAAACTGATTTTAGATGAAGTATCGTTATTAAAAAATATATCGATATAGAAAAGATTAAATCTTGGAAATCAGCCGAAATTAAAATGGAGAACAAATGGCAAGAAATATTTCTTCTTTCGAAACTAAGCGTTTTCCATTAATGTACTAAAAATTGTTGAGTAAACGCCGTCCTTACCTAGAATTAATACTGCGAGTGAACGCATTTTTTTATGGTTAATAAAGTGTGAACTTTAGAAAAATCACAATTAAGTGATGAGACTTTGAAAGCTATTTCATATGAAAATATATTTTAACAAATTCTTGTGAAAAAATTTAAGATATTTTAAACACAACGATAGCAATCTACTAAAAAATTCACTCAAATGAGAAATACACTAAACAATAAAATAATAATATTGTATAATATTAGTTTATTCTTTGTTTTGTAACAATGCATAATTAAAATACCTGCAATCTTGGTTCCTAAGGCCAAGAGTTTGTTATTGTACTACTGTGGCTTATATTTCTTACTATCTTGACTGGTTATACTTAGTTTTATAACTATTTGTATATATTTATGGATAATAATATATATATATATATATATATATATATTACAATACTGTTTTTGCGTTCTGTGAAAGTTTTTGTTGTTCCATATAGACCAAATTTATAACCAACAATTCCCACCTGCCCAGTCAATGTTGTCCAGCTTAACCAATGTTAAAATCTTATCACCTGAGAATAGCTACAAAGCGTTTATGCAAGAGTCTATTTTCTATGTGCATTATGAAGTACTAATATTCTCCAAAAAAAAAAGTCAGCGTTTCTCAAACTGTGGGGCGTGCTCCCTTGGAGGGCATGATAACCTTATGTTGCTAGGCGCGAGCATATCGAAAAGTCCAAATAAACGATTTAAAATAATCATTAATTTACTGAAAGGAAACAAAACAAAATACATTCTGACATGATAAAAAATAAAATACATATTCACACTGATATAAGATACTTACAAATATATCATTGCGGCAAAAAGTATATGATAATAGATTTATCAGTATTAAATTAAGAACAAGTTTAGTAATTACTAGTGACTTCCATGAGTTTGTCATATACAAAATATAATACATATATTGATAATGTGTGCAGTTTATAATATTAAAGTCGCATTGTAGCTTCAGCGTCGAAGTACATTATTATTGCATTTGATGCATTGTTGTTGTATGAGGAGGCGCGATGAAAATT
Source organism: Trichonephila clavata (assembly GCA_019973975.1). Taxonomy (NCBI): domain Eukaryota; kingdom Metazoa; phylum Arthropoda; class Arachnida; order Araneae; family Nephilidae; genus Trichonephila; species Trichonephila clavata. Next base: position 19,295 of record BMAO01030407.1, read on the forward strand.
ATGACTGAAAATTGGATCGTAAATATGGAAAGTTTGAGAAGCACTGTAATAAGTGGTAAGTGCCACATGCGAAATTTAGTACTTAACGTGCCCCATTATACTCCTTACATTTGATACTGACCATTCCATGGATGAAACTAATACGGATGTTGAATGATTATTTGTGGAATACATTTCCATTCTGATTAAGCATTCATTCACCATTCGTCAGCTATGGTGAGGACTGATGATTCCAAGGCCTAAGAACAAATCAACATTATTCACATATGTTTAATGAGAAACAAAACAGATATTCATGCAGATAATAAAGGTAGATCTTTTCTCACGGGTGAATTGAAAAATTAAACAATACAGTTGAAGGACAAAGAAGCTTTTAATGAGTTAATTTTAGGTGAATTACAAATTAAACAACAAAAAATATCTATCAGCATATCTCAGCTGAACAAAAAATCATATTTATTAAATTTTAAGTTCGTTGGCCTAATAGCTGAAAAAAAGATATTTTTTTTATTTATAACACCCCCGTAACTTCCTTGTGGGTTGCTGAGTAGAGATCAGCTTCCAAGCTGATCTCTACTCAGCAAAAGTATCACATGTTATAAACTTTTTGGTATGAACCGTTAAAATAGTTTAAATAATTTATATTTGGATGTGTAATACGTTAATATTACTTTCTGTTGTATTTTTTAGTTAAAATTGTAATATTCGCAATAAACGCCGTTCCTTATATTATAATATCGATTTATTGGAAACAGCAAAATATTGGTGATAGAGTCAAGTTATCATCATGTTCGGCGACCATGTTGCAACTTGAATATTTATTAGTGCAGAAGTTGATATACCGTAGCGCCACCTGGGTAAGGAGCTGCAACAAAGAGGATAGCACAAAAACTTTCTCCACAAAAAATACATATACATGCCAATTTTCATAGTGATCGATTGGACGGTGTTGGAGTGAAGAGAGGTCATGTATACACAAGCATCCCTTTATATATATATATATATAACTAAGAAAATCCAGACAATGTGGTAAATTAATTAGAAAAATATCTCGGGATAATTCTGAAATGATGCAAGAAATGCTTCCAACACCTGAAGCATATAATTGTTTCTTATCCTCGGGAATAAAGCATAGGACTTAAATGGGATGCCAACGACGTATATACACTGGTGTCCAAAAGTTAAGCATAAATCGTAAAATGCGAAAAACATGGCGTAAATATTCGTAAAATTATTCCAAATTTCTTGCGGATATTAATTGGGTGAAGAAAAAACATTGGGTTTATGCAAAACTTTTCAGTCGACTACGTCCTGCGCGAAACACCGGCGCATGTCGGAACGTGGAGAAACCGATTCACGCAGCATAGGCAGTTCAGACAGGTTTCGTGCAACTGCTGTGCGAAGGAACGTTGTTAACCATCAAACAAGGTGAATGATGGCACAAAGACGCCAATTGGACATGTTTACGAAAGGAAGAATCGTTGGAATGCTGGAATCCTCACGATCACAAACCGAAGTGTCTCGAATTCTGAATGTGGACTAGTCTGTGATCTCAAGACTGTGGCAGAGGTTTCAAAGAACGGGAGATGTTACCCGACAGCCAGTATCAGGTCTACCAAGAGTCACAACCCCTGGCCAAGACCGATATCTGATAATAAGTGCGCGACGTCAGAGGGGCAGTACTGCCAGAGCCCTGAGTTCTGCGCTCACAGTCGCCACAAGAATACGAATTTCGAGACAAACTGTTTACAGGAGACTCAATCATGCTGGCCTGTATGCCAGAAGACCAGCAGTTTGCATTCCCCTCACGTCTGCGCATAAACGCGCTCGTTTGAACTGGAGTTTGAAATATCAACATTGGAGTGTGGGAGAGTGGGCAATGTGATGTTCAGTGACGAGTCCCGGTTTAGTCTGAGTAGTGATTCTCGGCGGGTAACGATATGGAGAGAACATGGAACACGTTTTGAACCAAGAAACATAACGGAAAGACATCATTTTCCATCAAGGGGAGTAATGGTATGGGCAGGCATCATGATGGACGGCGCACAAACCTCCATTTCTTTGACACGGGGTCTGTGACTTCTCAAAGATACAGAGACGTTCTTGAGCCTTATGTTCGCTTGTTTCGAGGGCTGTCGGTCCTTACTTCATATTCATGGATGATAATGTGCCATGTCACCGAGCGGTGCTGATTGATGACTTCCTTGAAACGGAAAACATCCAGCGCATGTCGGGGCCTGCGAACTCCCCTGATTTAAATCCTATCGAGCTTGTATGGGATATGCTCGGGAGACAAATTTCAGCCCTTTCGCACCCACCAAGATCCGTTACAGAACTGAAGAGAAGTCTCCAAGAAGCTTGGAACCGTTTGAGCCCACAACTCATTCATCATCTCATAGCATGGTAAATCGCTGTGCAGCGTGCCTGGCTGTCAGAGGTGACCACACGCCTTATTAAACTGCAGCATCAGTATTTTATGTAATGTTTTCTTTCATTTTTTCTTTAAAGTGTAAATCCTTGCTATGCTCAGTTTTTTTTCAAACTGCTACTTTGGATAATAAAATTAATTATTATCATTCTTTTGATTTGCTTCCTTATTTTATAACCATTTTACACTCGCATATCACGTTTCCCGCCATTCTGATTTACAGTTCCTTCTTTATTCACATAATTATCAATAACTTTTGGACACCAGTGTATTTCTAATCCGAGTTAGGGTTACGTTAACCGAGGGGTGATGGTAAGGAAACTGTTGATTTCTGTTAAATTCTGGATTCAGATTCTGTCTTTTCGAGTAGTGGGCTGAGGCACATTTGCTTAAGTCCTAAAATTAACATAGATTTGAAGAACGGGGTACAAGCTAAGTTCATGTATGTTGTCATCTGTTAATCATGTTTAATAATGTCATCCACCGCGGTCGTAATTTTCCGAAGTACAACATAAATAAAGAATGAAACAAGTGACTGTCTAAAACTAGTTCAGTGATAAACAAATATTAAATTTCACTTCTTATTCGAAAATTTTTTTTTGATGAACGTTTTCAAAAATGAATTGATTTATTATTTTGAAGGGCATTTGTGAAAAAAAGAAATGGAATCAAACTTTTTTTTTACATAATTCTATTTCATCATTAATAATACATCCTTAGTGATTCATCAGTGGTATTTCCGTAGTAATTGGTCATTAGTAGTATTTCATCGGTAGTATCTCATAAATAGTATTTAGAAGCATTTTTTCAATTGTAATTAATTATTAGTATTTCATCAATTATAATTAATCATTAGTAAATTTATCAATTGTAATGAATTATAAGTATTTCATCAATAGTATACAATCAAGAAGAGGAATGTTCTCCGCATTTTTTCAATGAAAATAAAATAAATTTACAATAATATACGTTTAACACGAAAACGCTTAAAACAAAACATCGGTTAACACGAAATAATACAATATTCCCTACATATTACTGTGTATTTTCATGCATTTTTTCTCTTAACATGAAACGCGAAAATCGCAAAACACGAAACGATTTCCTATCTGGAAATGAACAAAATACCGAAAACACCAGCTGCGCAGGCGAGATTTAAGAGGGATGTGAGATGAAAGAGAGAGATTATTTCTGTACTATTGAACTGTCTTACTTTATCATCGGAAGAATTCGTTGCAGTGGATGGTGATAATGTGTGCATAGCTTTAATTATAGCAGACAAAGACACATTTTGGAGTTAATTCAAAGCTCAACAAATATCATTGATGCAGGTTCCGAATTCAAAAATGAAACAAATAACGCAGCCCTTGTTCTTACGTCATCCGGAAGGAGAAACATCATTAAAACTATGCGCAGTTTTCAGACACACTCATTCCAATGGTGAAATGAATAACAACATGAAGCAATTTGATGCTAAAAAAGACAATGTAAGGAAAAAGATCAGATTATTTTCAAAAAACTTTATAAATGTTTTGTTTTTCTAATAAACTTGAAAATTTTGCATTACATTTCATTAAGTTCTTGTAAATGTATTTGTTTCGTTGATTTTTATTAATTACATGTACATATACCTATCTATGAAAAATTTTAATATTTAAAACAAATATTTACAACAAATGCACAGAACTTTTCAAAAGCACTTCTGGTGGAAAGCAGTTGCTGAAGATTCGGAGGCCAATGAGTCTAATATCCCTTGAACGCCAGTATATCGTTTTCTTTCAAACTTGGAATACAGAAGGAGCACATGTTCTACATTTTCCTCGCCACCAATATCACAATCACAGGTAGATGATGGAACTAAATTAAATTTTTTCAAGTAGCTTTTAAAGTTGCCATGACTAGTTAGAAATTGGGTTGTTTTGCAATTTGTATAAAAACCATGGCAGGACAGTCTCTTATTAATGGTTGGAAACACTTTCTTTGTTACGTTACCTTTATTTGATGTGATATATTCTTGGTTCCAAGGCTTCAACATTCTTTCTTTCACAATCTTCTTGTAAAATGATTTACAAATATTAACGGCAATGTCAATTTTATGCTTGATTGCAGCCTTTTTAAGCCCATCGGCCCGCTCTTTACCAAATACGCCCGTGTATCCGCGAACAAATGCAAATCTATTGAGATGTTGTGTTGATTTTGGATCTCGACGATTATGTTGTTAGATGAAAAAATACACTTAATAGAATCCAAGGAGGAAAGAGAGTCTGCGCTGATTAGAAAGTCTGAGACACTATTTTGTCCAGTGATCCATCTAATGGCGAAGTTTGAACATAAAAGTTCAACTACAAAAACTGTGCATTTATCACGAATTCTAAATTAAAAGTGCTCCGATTCAACATTAACCCTATAATGATGCGCAAATTTAGTTTCGCATATTTTTATTAGGACATTAACATGGATTAACTGATATATTGAATCAAAATTGTTGTAACTGTAGTGTAAGCTGAAGAAATGCATTTGACAATTAGATCAATTGAGAGAATTCATTGGTAACTAAAATTTTGTACTGATAATGTGGTGTTAGTACTTGTATTAAACTAATGTCTGTTATATGTGTGTAAGCTTATAAGTCTGGCTTATTTAAAAATATTTTCCAAAGCTTTTTTTTTAAATCCAATGGGCTGCAGATTGGTATTTTTACCATTGCAGACCTAGTACATCCCCAAGAGCTGGTATCACTCTTTGGCGCCGTATAGGCGGATACCAATCGCCGCAGATAATTTTGACGCTCAGTTTCCTCCACAGATTAAGGCACCTGAGCTCTGACGATGTGAACTTGTACCAGGATTTAATTTTGCCGGGAGCACCCAAGCCAAACAGACACTCTAGGGATCTTCTACATGCCGTATAATCATACGACATGACCGCTGTAGATTTTCTGCATCACGAACATCCACCGACTTAGGCCAGGGTTAAACCCGCAACCTTGGGTGTAGAAGGTCAGCGATAAACCAACTACGCCACCCAGCCGGCTTATATTTTCCAATATTAGACCACTGAATCTCTTACACAACATTTCAACGCATTTTTAGTAATTCTAATTTCATTTCGTTACAATACATATTTTTTAATTAGTCTTACAAATATGTTTTATTTTGTAATCAGATTTGTCTTCGTGAAATTTTGATTGAAATGAACTTAAAACACATAAAATTACCTACATAAAAATTTTTTGTTGGAAAATATTTTTGTAAGCACTGTTTTTTTTTTTTGGAAATACAGGAGAATCCAAATATCAATGCTAATGGCACACAATTAATTAATTAAAAAATTATTTTTAATTAATTACTTTCGTTTACAGATGCTTTTAAAACTCTTCCGTGATAAACTGATAAAAGAATGATTAAAATTTTATATAAAATAGCTCTTTTTAACGGGAAATTAATTTTTACTGACGCTTCGATTTTGATCATTTCATTCATTATTGCGTTTGATCCAATTTTTTTAGAGATTTTCTTACAATGTTGTCTGAAAAAATTTAACATTAATTTTTAGGGGTAAAAACAAATTCCTCAGATCACGAGGTATCTTCATACTACAAAAGTTATTATAATTCAATTTTCATAATTACTTATAAAAATTCGAGAAGGATTTACAGAAATGTAAGAAAAATAAATATTGAATGAGATTATTTAATAGTTTCTGATTTGCCCGAGCTATTTCTTAGATCGCAATATGGAATACAATTTCTAAGAAAGCATACGGGCAAATAAAGGATCACAATCCTCAACTAAGTTGTCACCCTAATTTACGAAAGAGAATAATTCCTATAAAAATAAAATATAAATGTAATTTGCTTTGGTATGCTTTAATCCTTTTTTTCTAGTGTAAAAATAATGTAAATAAAATATCACAATAAAAGAGAAATCTGTTTTCTTAACTAAAATTGCATTAAAAATTTAATAACCTTAGGATCAATTTTATATTCTTATAAAAATATGCAATAAAATCTCAATATTGTTATAGTAATATTCTCTATAAAATAGTATTTAAATTCAAAAAAGTAAAAAAGATTACTCAGATCAACTTTACATTTGTCAAATTCAATCAGATTAATTTAAACATGCTTTACTTAAAATGTATTGCAAAACTAAACAATTTATATTTCATTTTGTTTTATTTATTTTAACTTACCCTGCACACAATAATATACTTTCAAGAACAATATGTATTTGAAGATTAAGAATTTATTACGAACTTTGATTTTACAGAAGGTATGTAATAAGATTAATTTGAAACGTCTTTAAAATACTTGGAAAACAAAACATTTCTTTTCAAGAAAATTTTATTAAATCTATAGAATTCCATTCCATTTTCAAATCTTTCTTTGCAATACTGCTCGTTAACTTAAGAAAGAAAAAGAAGTGTATAAAAGAGAATGGTTCGAAAATTATGATTCTGAATAGCTTATATGTATCTAACTAATTATGTGACTAAATAACTTTCTTATTGTTTCTTCTTTCTCATATTATAAATAAATCAACTTCGTATATACATATTTCTGATGATATTTTTTAAAACAAATATACCATCAGAACTTATTTCATTAATTTAAATTTTCAGATGAAAAAAATGTTCTCTTTTTTAAACAGATTTTCTATTAACTCTATGCATTTAAAACTAGCCCCGTATGCAAAATGTGAATGGATTCAAAATTATAAGCTTGAAAAACTCAAATAAAATAAAATTAAATGAAACAATATATATATATATATATATGTATATATATATATATATATATACTGTGGCTAAATCTATTCTATCATGACTATAGTTATCTTAGGTATATAACTATTTTTTGTATATTTTTGTAATATATATTTATATCATATATATATTGCATATCATATCCTAAATTACATATATTATGATAAATTGCACATCATACTATGTATTACATATCACGATAAATTACATATGAACTCGCGGGCGGGATGGCGTAGTGGGCTAGGCGCTGGCCTTGTACGCCCAAGTTTGCTGGCTCGACCCCGGCCCAAATCGGTGTACTTTCATCATGCCGAAAACCAATAGCCCTCATCTCGTATATGCGGCATGTTTAAGTTCCCTACAGTGTCTGTTTGGCTTGGAAGCCAATTTTTAAAAAAAAAATCTTGTAACAACTTCGCATTATCAGCTTTCTGATTCCACTCTCCTGGGTATCGAACTGAATACCAAAAATTATCTTGTGGCAGTTAGTTTCTACCTATATGGTGCGCCACTAAAAAGTGTTGGCAGCTCCCGGAGAATGTACTAGGTCTGCAATGGAATTAACCAATACATTTTTCATTCTTAATTCGAGAATTTCGTCTTGAAATTAAAAATTACCTGTAGGAATTTATACATGTATTTCATTTTGCCTTAGAAATTGTTTATACTTTTTGTTTACGTTACATACTACACTATAAATTGATTACTTTCTTGTAATACAAAAACTAAAATTAATAAATTGAATATACATACATGTAAATAGTAACACACACACATATATACATGTGTGTGTCTATATTCAATTTATTAATTTTATTTTTTATGTTATAAGAAAGTAATCAATTTATAGTATAATGTGTGTGTTTGTGTCTGTGCGTGCGCAATTAAATAATAAATATAAATTTTAAAGTTTGAAAACGAAAACTTAGTCACAAGTTTCCGTTCATCATTAAATACAGAAAGAAATTAAATGTGAATTTTGGAAAAAATTACATATTGATATTACAAAAAAGTACAATTCCTAATGAAAGCCTTTTCAGTGAGTACTTTAAAAACTTCTTTAAAAAACAGCTTGGCATTTTTTTACAGTTTTTTTTTTTCTAAATATAAGCTTGATTTTTTTATATAAATTTCCTAAGATAACTAACTTTCTTAGCGGAACTTTTGAATGGGCGACTTATCAGTTATCTTCGAAGTTGATAAAAAGCGATTTTTGCTTATTAAACAATTATGTTGTTGTTGATGATGCTAATGCCCCTGTCTGACGCAGTCAGATCGAGGCCCACGAAATTCATCAGGGCATCGGGCTTGATTATACGCCTGTCGTTAGCCGTAGCTTTGAGCACCATACAGGTGACAGTACGATTTGGCTCGGTTCCACCCCAATTTTGAGGGAGAATACAGTGGGAGTGGTCAGGGGCCTCCCATTTCTCTTCCCCTTCCACCAACCTCACGAGAGGACATGCGGCTCGAGACCTGCGGCTATTTAGAGATTACCCCCATGCCGCGAAGGCACTATACATTTACAAGCATCCATGCCTTATCCGGGATTCGAACCCAGGCCCTACGACACAGCAGTCAGCGTCACTAACCACTATACTGGATTGGCAACTTTAAACAATTATAAGCATATTAAAATAATATTAACTCTAATCGCCTTTTCCTCATGAATTTATTTTTATTTTTAATAGTTAATCGCCCCCCAAGCGTCATTTTTTAACAGATATTAATTATGAAAATTATGTAGGAAAAAAATGCTATGTCCAACGCAAATGTTTTACGTTAAGAAACTCTAGAATAGATAAAATATTTGGGCAAATGATAAGATAAAGATAAAAATGACAAGAGAGATTAACCAAACTATTGGTTAAAAGACGACATTTATTGGATTTTAAAAAATAACGTTATACTAATTATGTTTTTAAAATGAAGATAAACATTTTAATTAATTTCAGTGTTGTATAATGAATTTAGAACTTTATCAATTATTATTTATTTGATATTTTAGATATAAACCATGAAACTTCTTGGATTAGTACCAAAGGTCCAACGCTAATAAATACAGTGGAATGCGTTTAACTTGAAAACTCTTAAAACAAAATATCTGTTAAGACGAAATATCGATTAACACAAAATAATACAATAGTCCCGACAAACTACAATGTATTTGTCCCTCTTAACTCGAAACTAAAATCGCTTAACACGAAAAGATGGAGAAGAGGCTATTGAAACTGATCTGACACTCAATGAAATGTTAGAGACAGTTTCTAATATAATTAATAAATAATGCTTTTTTCTAATATCTTTGAAAAAGTAAGTATATGACACTATGAATTTTTGTATTTAAAGGTTTATGTTATCGTATAAATAATTTAATTATGTGTATAAATAACTTAAGAAATATTTTTTCCTGAAAACTATAAAAAGTTGATAACATACCACATATATATAATTTAATTCATATTTTCTTTCTGCAATTTCAAACTATTTGCTATACTATTATAAATATATCTTAATTTATTCTAAATATATATACGTACATTGCTTAGTATTAGTTTGCATATTTCTAATTTAGTATGAAGTGTCTGAGTATAAATTAATATTGATTGCAGTCATCCTAAATGTACCCTTAAAGATCATTGCACCAAAAAGGGATTGTCCGATTATAACCAAATTTTGCATTCAGCATTTCCCTTCAACATGCAAATGGTTAAATTTTAGCTGCATGTGAATTAATTAAAGCTGAACTTCATATAAATGAGCTTATGAATGGTGTCCATCCTAAGAGGAGCTCCATTTCGAAAGCAGAATTTCCATTCGATTTCGATTTCGCCAGCTCACTCTCAGTATCAATGCTTTGCATTAGGATACTCGCACTTTAAGTTCATAGATTAACCTTTGAGGAAATATGTACTGTTGGGCGTGTTGCAACTTTTTTCTGCTAGACGCGGTATCAGCATCGTTTCGTTTTCTTCCAGCAGCTGGAGATTTAGCTCTTAAATTCTTCCATAAACAGTTTATGTTGATACTATGAAACATTCAGCTAATGGTTCACCCAAGGCCTTATAATCAAAGTCCGAGTGTCCAGTACTCTAGAGATTGTGACTCGAACCCAACCTTATACAAGGAATTACTGCCATAATGCGTAAGTAAGTAAGTGAATATTAACGTCACACTCTTCAACTACACGAGGGCGTTTGGCGACAAACCTTGTGGACGACACCTTAGCTGGCACCCCTCTCTCCTAACTACGACACCATATCAACGGGAGGGCGTTTGAGCTCTCGACAGATTTAACGTGCATCGGTCCTTTACACGGCCGGTCTTTAGCGGCACTGGGCTCGAATTCGTGACATGCCAGCCACGATCCGATACCTTGACCACTCGGCTACCGCGGCCACTATCGCCATGATACAAAACACTAAGAAATAACCATAAAACACAATTGACCAAGCTTATAAATTTATTTAAATAACTATCCTACTTGAGGAAGATAGTATCTCATGTCTAAATAATCAAGATTTATACAAATCTGAACTACAGCAAAGTACGCGTAATGCGAAAAAGCTTAAGATGAAATATCGGTATACACGAAATAATGCAAATATATCCCCCATAAATTACTATGTATTTTCATGCGTGTTTTTCTATTAACACGAAACGAAGATCGCTTATCATGAAAAGATTTCTCTTCTGAGAATGAACAAAATACGGAAAACACCAGCTGCGCAATCTAGATTTAAGATGAGTATGAAATGAAAGAGGTCGTTTCACATGTTTCGTTGAAAGTAGGCTAACTTGGTTTTGAAATACCTTCGGAATAGCCTGTGACACGAGACAGTTTTGTTTATCAAAATGAATTTCATCTTCCATCCCTACAAACGTCACACAAATATATCTCAGCTCTCAACAGTAGGTTTTGAAATTCGATGAAAAGTACATTGCAGTGGGAGTAAAAATCAGTGAGTTGATTCGTATTATTTTTTCTATTTGTTGCAAACAAAGAATTGTTTTGCAAACACATTAGCAAAAAGTTTAGGTGGAAAACAAACTGCTATTTCGCTTAAAATTAAGATTGATTTCTTAAGGCTGTTGATCAAAAACAGAAGATGAAAACGAAAAGAATAAAGATTTGGGTATTGCTAAATCTACTTCATCAACAATAATAAAACAGAGCAAATTACGTAAATTTCGAGTGGGTTTTATGAAAGACATGCATATACACATATCTAAGTAAATAAAATTTTACTCTAATAAACTTCAATTTGTTGAAAGCATATTCCTTTAACGCGAAATTCTTTTCACACGAAAAAAAATATATTTATGTTCTTCAGATCTTCTCAGTTTTGGTGTTAAGTGATATTTTCACTGTATATGTAAATGCTCTGAGCACTTGCTTTTACAAAATCACAAAAGCTCCCAAGATTAAGTTGAAGACTCGTATCCAACGATCAATAAGACTTATCCGAAAACTTTCCAAAGCAGGCTTCACTATCACTACAATAAATGTCTGGCCTTAAGCAAACATGTAATAATTATTTGACTAATCTAATTTTTAAAGTAAATTTTAAGTAAGGTCTCCGTTCTGCTAACCGCTAACTATCTCACAATACATCTATTTCTACTTTTATCACTCTCACACTCACTTTAATATTTTAGAACCCATCTACATCAGCGTTCCTCAAACTGTAGGACGCGCCTACCCTACGAGACGGGCGCAAGCATATTGAAAAGTCAAAAACAAAAGATTGTTTAGTTACAGTAAATTAATATGTTTTTAAATAAACAAAATACATTCTGACAAAACAAAAAGTAAAATACACACATTTATACTGATATAATACACCTTTCAATGTATAACTCTGTACAATGTGTTTTATAATTAGTATTGCTAAATTATTTTAGGAACAAGTTTGATAATTACCAGTGACCTTATGGGTTTGTATTAAAACTTATCAAGATATAACTTAATTAGATATTACTCACATTCTTGGTAAGAGAGCTATTAATAATATATACAAATATCTTTAAATCCCATTGAAGAAAACAAATGAATAAAACTGATAAAAAAAAAGCTACTTACTAACTGCTGGACCCGTCAGTGACCCGTTCAAGTATACGAATTTGCATATCGTCCACAGTCCAGAATGGCTTCTGATAAAATAAGTATTTGTTCTGTTGATATATATGGGATCCCCGCTTTCGGAGGATACGTGGAACCAAAAGTCCGTGCTCACTGCCACTGACCACAGCACGAAAGCCACTAGAAGTCCAGCTGTGGCTACTACCAAGCATCGCCTTTCGAAGGCCAGTATTTCGGCTGGGTCGCGATTAGCCACGCGCCTTCGAATCTTCTGCATGGCGCTAGGCTTGCGGGTCCTTGTCTTCTTGGCGTCTGATTTACCACTGTCCGCCATCTTGATAAGTTTCGGAATAGGATACAAAAAGGAAGCTATTTAATTAAAATCCGTCCAAGATTAATTTCTGATTCAATGAGTTTAAATTTTTCCCGTAATGCTATCTATTTTTTTATTTCAAACTTAATGCCCCTTTGTGGTAAGTCTAAAATGTTCATCGAAGTTCAATTGCCGCTATTCAAGTTTCTTGATCGTATTTGTTTGATTCAAAAGAAATATCTGCCGAGAATAACACAAATAAGTAATAGTTATTATGTCACAACAAAGAAAAAGGCTTCTTTGAAATTAATTAACAAATTTCTTGATTATTCTTAATTGCACTGGCACATAATTGTTATATCCCCAGCAATAGAACACAAATCGTTTTCAAGTTTGAATCTCCCACGCTTTTTGAATAATATGACTCCCTCGTTCGATTTCGGAGATATTTTGATATCCGAACGTTCCTTGCAAGTTGGTGGGATGCAACGAATTAAGTGTCAATAGAGCATCTGAGGATAGAAAGTAAAGCACTTTCTTTGCAGAGGTGTACCGCATAAATCGTTTCCATTTTCATTCGAATAATCCGTTATCAGCAATATTTCTTCAGTGCACTACTTTAAAAAATCCAAAGTAGGGGAGAGAGAAGTAACCAAGTCTTATTCAAAGAGTGGGTAAAATATGGCGAACCTTAAGGTTTTTCAAGGCTATTTATTCCGAGAAAAAGAAGCTCTCAAGAGTTTTATCTTCTGGGATCCCTTTGTTGCACTGTGGCTGCAAAGAGAAAAATAAACATGAAAAGATTAAAACCATCGTTTTGGCATTCTTAAAAAGCAAGCATAGCTAACAAAAGAACTTCAGACGGCATAAATGGAAGAATAAACTCGAAAGTACACTCGAAAGTAAATGACACTAATGTTTCGATGCTCCAAAAAATCGCAGCTGAAGAATTATTGCCTTATCCTGGGGATATGTTTCGTTTCTTCTGAAACTTAGGGAAATAACGACAAAAAGGAAAAGAATTCTTTTCGTGTTTAAAATCCGTTATATTTTATGAGATTGCGCATTCAGATAAAGTTTTTTGACGCAAGGGATAAAAAATCAAGAGTTCGAAAAAAAAAATTTTTTTTGGAAGAATTATAATAGAGTTTTTTGAGTTTATTTCTCTCTCACTCGAATTAATCCCTCACATATTTTTTTTATCGGTGTAGTATTTCAAAATAATAAAAACCTTTGTCTGCGAAATATATATAGTTTACTATCGATTATTCTTTTAACAAAATACATCAGAAAATGCAGAAATAACCGAGAAAGGCTGGGAGTAAGAGTTTTAATATGCATATTGAAAAATTCCGAGTATATATTATTAAAAAATAATTTAATATGCTAAGACGCATCAGGAAATACTTGCATTCAATATATTTAAAAAAGAATGTAAAATAAGGTGTGTAAAATGCGTTTCTTAATACAAAATATGAAACAATTGAAATTGAAGTAAACATTTTTAGTTTTTTGAACTATAATTTAAAATTTAAAATAAAAGACTAAGAAGAGATGAATAGGAATCTGTAAAATACATTAGTATTTCGAACAAGATAAAAGTTAACATAATAACATTATGAATTGTATTTGAATAAAATCAATCCTTCTTTATTTTTAATAAATACAAATTATGATTTATTTATTACCATATAGAATTTTCCATGAACGATTTAAAAATATAATAATCAAAATGAGCAATTTCAAAGTAAAAGAATTTGAAATAAATACCATATAAACTTATTGAATATTAAATTGATACAGTAAAACAAGTTAGTGAAGCTGAAAACAAAAAACACTAAAGATAGAATTTAAAATTTTATACTATACTACAACAAATACAAAGTCAAAGCAAATAAACATTCTTAATATTTCGTCGTCTAAAAAGAAGACTGAAAATTCTTATGTAAATACATAGCATAATTTAAGTTTAAAATAAGATAAAAATTTTAAAAAATGTATATTAAAATTCCTGATGAATTTTAATATTTGAAATATCAGACTTCGTACTGAATAAAACAGCAAAAAAAAAAGTTCCAAATAAACTTTGAGACTTTAAACAAGAAAAAAAGACATTGTATTGCATAATCTAGGAAAGATATACAGTAGGCATTAAGAATAAAACAAGCAGAATTGTTTATAGATACAAAACAAAAAAAGAAAGAATTTTTGCAGTACGTCTTTACTAGCTTATTCTTTTGAGGTTCAGTATTAAATATTTTTACAATATAGAATTTCGGATTTTAAGTTTATTTTATTATAGAAAGGATTGTGTGTAAATATATTTCGATGGGTAGCATGGTGTACAATTAGAAAAACAAAAACAGTAAAATGGTATTCTCAGCACTAAAGAGTTTATTAATATTAGTTCTAAAACGCTTGGGAATAAACATAAGTAAGTAATTAAAAATAATATGTGTTAATCTTGAATGTTAATTTTTCAAAAAGAAGAGTTTATTTTAGAGATTTTTTAGTGCTAAAAATATACGCAATCAATTGCTTTCTTACGAAAATAATATTGTAATAAACACACTATCCCGTTTATTGGTATTTGAGGGTTAGAAGACAAATCAGATATAATCAGAACAATTCTAATTGATTGTTCTATAATTTAAATTAACAACCCATGTTAGGAATTGCACACTTTCACTAAGTATAGAAGTGATTACAAAGCAGAAAGGTAACTTAAACTTTGGTTATAATTCACTTATCTTACTCTTGGACACTTTGGATGCCTAAGGTCTAAATTACCGTAATTCCGTCCTCAGTTATTCGACCTCCGGTTGTTATTATTCAATTCTAGCTTAGTGACTAAATCGTCAATTAACATTCTTTAATCATTTAGCAATTAATCGTTGAGTAACTCTCGACTAGCTCTCAACTACTTTCCTTCAACCACTAACCTCACGTACCTAAAAGTTAATGCTTAAATATAACCCTTCATTTGAATAAACCATGTCTTCTTCGGGAGAAAGTTTTCGATAGAACAACATTTAAAAGAAACAGATTTACCCCAAGAGGATTAGTGAAAACCCGTGGATAGGCCCTTTACAATACGAATTATAAAATTTACAGTTCCATTATTTAAATTTCAAAATCAAAATAGTTTTAAATGTAAAAATGGAAAAAATCCCTAAATAGTTGTTGCTTGGAGACAGAACACAAATTGATATTATTTAATTAAAAATAATTTAAAAATTGAATGTATTATAATTATTTGAATTTTTATTAACATCGCACTTAAAAGCAACCCGGGGGGGCTATTGGCAACGGAGCCAATAAACCTGAAACTTGGGTGAGTAAAGAGCACGGTACCTGAGTTTGCATCCCCTCTCCAAATTTCCACACCATATCAATGGCATGTCTTTGAACCTCGACATATTTAACGAGCATTAAGCCCTCTACATGGCAGGTCTTTAATGGCACAAGGCAGAAGTTCTAAATCCCATGCCCGCGAGTACCAATGTGCCTGTGATATGATATACTATGTCAATATCAATCCTGTTTCGGTTCTACATATTTATGTGAATCATTGTTTTCAACAATGAACACAATTAAATCCACAATCAGAACTAGACTTAACGATAGGAATTTCGAAGATGTTATAAAATTGGAAATATCTTCTTAAACGTCTGACATTGAAAAATTAATGTATGACGCGCAGGCAATGCCGAAAATCTCATAAAATGTAACTATTTTGAATTATTTGTTAAGTATTTAGCAGGGTGGGCAAACTTTTCTATGGTATGGGCTACTTCTAAATTTTTATGGTGTTGCGGTTCACTCATTGCCACTCAAGGGAGGGGGAAGGATCCACGGATCCGCACCCTTTCACATAGCCCTTGATTTTTTACCGGATTGATTATAATCACATATATATATAGTTCGTAAAATTTAATTAAGTATATGTTATTAACAATTTTTATTAATTAATGCTCGTTATTTATTCAGTAATTTATTTTTATTGTTTTTTTGTTCCTGATAATCTGCAAAATAAAAATATGTTTGGTCGTTATTGGGGTATGATACAGGGATTGCAGACTTTTGATCTCTCCCCCTCCTCCGTTGAAAAATTCTTGTGTGTGCCATTGCTCAGTGTCATAGGTGTGGTGAGGGAAGAAAATGGTCTACAATATTTATTATAACTAAATAAAAAAAATAAATGTGGAATATGTGTACATACCTATAGAAATAAGAGAAAAAAACTAACACTTTAAAACAGCATTTAAAGCAAAACGCATAGATAAAAACATAATAACAACAGCCACAAAAATAATAATATCCAAATGATACATTTATACCATAAAAAAAATTCAAAATACATTCAAAAATAAAACATTTTTATCTAAAGTTAATTTCTGTTGTTATAGTCAGTAGAAGACTTATTCTCCATATTGTCAACCAATCTTGAATATTTCGGTATACAATTACTGATGGTTAATCTTCAGGAGGTCACCCGAAAATGTCCGGTCATTCGCGATCGACGTAATGCCCAACCCGGGGGTTTTAGTGTAGGATATTGTTTATATGCTTAGATTGCAATAAAATAAATAAATATTAAGAATCGCTATGCTTTTTTTTAACTGCACCTTAACTGCTTCCTGTTTTTTCAGACGTGCCCAGACGGTGTGAAAAGTTAAGGGTTAACCCCTGGCACAAGGGATCAAGCCTCGTGACAGTCAACCACGAATTCGTGACTATAATCACTAGGCTACTGCAGTCACAAAACTATTTGAAGAAAAACAATTATAAGAAAAAAAAATTCTGATTCCTTAACGATTCCTATATATATAGTTACGTTTTTAATTGAAAATAAATTCACATGATCTTTCTTCACTAATATATCAATTAATGCAATTTTTTAAAAATAAGTTGTTGTTTAAAAAACTAAAACAAAACACCCTTTTATAGTTAATCGAACTAAGTTGTAACTTAATCTTTGAGTCCCCAAATCTGTAATTAGTCGCTATATCTGGAAATGGGATCTGAAATTAGTCGTCAGATGCGGGAGGGATCTGAAAATGAGAAATCGTTAATTTTGATGATCCTGATCAGGATAATGGAACGAAATTATTAAATTATTGCATTGTCATCGATCCTTGACAAGAGAGCAAAATGTCCAATTAATTTGACCTTTTAAAGTTGGTAAAAATGGAGTTCAAAGATTCTATTACATACAAGTGAAGCTTATAAAAGGGTATTAAAAAGAATTTCACAATTGAAATAAGTACTGCAATAGAACAGACTTCTATATACCTGATTATACTTCTAATCAAATTTTCTGTATTTGTTAAGATTTCATGGGGGAAAAAATATCAATGAGGAAATTTTTTCGAAGAGAAGGAAGGAAAGTTGTCAGAGCCTGAGACAAGTTTAACTTCTACATGATAGAGGGTGTCTCGACTTATCTCCTTAATTTAGGCATGAGCTGGAGGGAGGGAAATATTCTCCAGCACTCTACACCCACGGTTTCTTCTGAGACCGCGCACAAGACTTTCAGACCCACTGATTTAACAAGCACGTACACCGTGTGCACTCGTAAGGTATTTGGCGGCATCGAGTTCTTTGGTTTGGAGTCCTATGCTCTAACCACTAAGCTACCCACGGTTCATTCGTATTCGTAACAGTGTATTATTTATTTTACTTTTGAAGACGGATAAACGATAGACACTGGCGTAATGTACACCCCCGCATCTTGCGGGTGCAGGATTCTTGGGGACCCAAAGACTGACTGACGCAAAGTACGTAAGAACCGGCCTAGGGCCCAAAACCCCACTTTGAAAGAGGCCCTAATATTCTCTGCTTCGCAGCTGATGATACGGTATGGTTAAAATATTTTCTATTCGTGCTAGTATTCCTATAATAAAAGATGTACTTTTAAAAGTTATTTTCTGAATCCTTTATTGAGAGCCCATATATAACGAGAACATGAAATAAAACTGATGTACCTCTCCGAAAATATTTTTTTCCTGTAAATGCATTTAAAAAGAATCGTAAAAACAATATTATAAGACATATAATTAAACTAAGGGAGAAAAAATACGGAGGGATGGTGCAAAACAAACATAACTGATGTATCACTATATATATATATCTACTTAAACTGGTACTAAGTATTACAACTAAACTATGTTATTTAATTGTAAATTTAAAGTATTAAATAATTCCAAAAAGTATTAATAAATAAAGTACTTAAGTTAATATAATAAAGTATT
Organism: Trichonephila clavata; assembly: GCA_019973975.1. Lineage (NCBI taxonomy): Eukaryota > Metazoa > Arthropoda > Arachnida > Araneae > Nephilidae > Trichonephila > Trichonephila clavata. The sequence continues at coordinate 38,140 of BMAO01030407.1, forward strand.
AAAACAGTTACAATATACAATTGATAAGCTCGAATACTGGAAAAATAGGCACAGATGGACGTACCCACCGTACACAACAACCATCACCTACGCGCTTATTCTGTTGCGTATATAAGCCGGGAAAACGATAGATATCTGTACTAGTATCAGAGTAAATTAAGGTAAAATAAATGTAAGTAATAATTATTTAAGCGTAATGATTAACTGTTTTTATACAATCAGTTAGAACAACCTTAGTATTTTTACATATGTTTTGTCTTGTTCTAGTTTATTTACGTTTTTTAAATTTACTGTGCTAAAACTTCTTAGTAGTTAAATCTGATGCTTGATTGTAGGCATAGTGGTAGTTCTTAGGTAGTTTTGTATAATTTAACATATATACGTATAAATTACACAAGGATTGACTCAGAATATAAAATCAATTCACTTGTAAATAAACTGAAATACCCCCACCCCCAGTTGCAAGCGATATACACAGAAATACACAGGGCGATATACACAGAAAATCTATTGAACACAGTCAAAATCCTATTTCAAGAAGCTTTCGGAATCCATACCCCTTTACATTTCTTCAATCTTTCCCATCCATAGTGAACGTTTTAAGTACTAGGCTGCCGTAACAGTACTTCGGATACTTATATATATATATATATCACTCTGTTACATAATAAAAACAATTCTTGTCTACGTTACTGATATAGATGGAACTTTTTTTTAAAAAACATACCAAAGAAATAAAACATTCTAAATATATTTTATAAACTACTGCAGATACAGACATATTTCATAACCGTTTCATTCTAGAATTTCTCTACCGAGATTCTAAGGCGCAAATCCTGGGCACGACAATTACATTCCCGGAAATTCCTGGGATTAAAAAAAAAAAACTGGGAAATCAGAAACCCTAGTCGTGACGCGTTCTGAATATACAAACAGTTGCTCCCCTGGATGCTGCTTGTACTTGGTGAACTACTCTCTGCTGCGACGTGTGCACTCATCCATTAAACGGCACGCTCAAGTCTGTTTTGATATGCACGGCGGACACTTTGAACATCTGCAATTTTAAATATTTGCAAGTATTGCTGTTTTTGAGTACAATATGGTGTTTTTTCCTTGCATCAGCTGTGAAGCTATATACTTCGTTTTTCGCATTTTTTCTCGTAAACTATGGCTTGTACAGAAAGTGGCATAACGAAGAATATTACGGCACCCCTGCCAACTCCCATTTTGTGCCCCAAACCAAATACGTACTTGGCGTTAGTTAAGCTTTGGGTCCCCTAGAGATCCTGCCCCCCTCCCCTGCAAAGCGCGGGTGTACGTTACACCACTGCGTACAGGTACAGTTCCTTTGGGCATTTTTTATATACTCTCAACGCGAGGAATCTATCTGAGAAGAGTTTGAGCTCTATTTTTGGGACACTCTGTGCAAGAAAGTACCCTAATAAATAGTTGTTGTCCTGTCGAATAAAAGTTGCCAGAGTCTGTGAGACAGGTTGGACTTCTTAACGATAGATGGCGGCACCTATCTCCACCTCCACAATTTAGGCATAGAACTGGACGGAAGAGAAATATTTTCCAGCTCCCAGAACTCATGGTTTCTGCTACGATTGCTCACAAGATTTCCGGACCCATTGATTTAACGAGCACGTACTCCGTTTGTACTCGGAGGGTATTTGGGGGCATCTGGCATCGAGCCCAGGCCCTCCGGTCTGGAGTCCGATGCTTTAATTACTAGGATACCCTCGGCCCATAATAAGTAGTTAAATTAACTTTACGTTCAAAAATAATCAATTTGAGTTAAAGAATTTATTTTCTTTTTAAAAAAACTTAAAACAGATCTGTATCGGAACAATCATTTTCAATGCAATTAACTTACAGAAAATCAATTTTTTTTCTATGTTAAATTTTCAACTTCTTTTTTATTCAATTTCTACTATTAGCTCACTCTCTCTCTCTCTCTCTCTCTGTATATATATATATATATATATATATATTATGTTCAAGTTTTCAATCGGTAATAAAATATTTTATATTCATCCAATCAAGCTCAAATAAATTTTCTTAAATTTGTACTGGATGGAACTTGATGCTAATACAGTTTTTTCGAATATTAATTCATTAATTAAATTAATTATTGATTTCCGACGACAATTCTGATTCGTCTCCATTGTTGTGATAATGTGACTGTTAAAACAATGACAAAAGTGTGCGCCGAAAACCAGATTTGCAGCCAAACTTGGTGTGCATTGTTACAACAATGCAGACAAATCATGCTCTTTTTTCAATACCTACTATTAGTTCACTCTCTCTCCATATATATATATATATATTAATTTATTTTTATATGTCTTGTTCAAATATTCAATCGTTAATAAAATACTTTCTATTCATCCATTCAAAGTAGGAATTGACTTAAATTTTTTTTTATATTACTTGTTTTTAAACAGTTCAAATACAATAGCTTAGGGGAATCTTACCTTTTTAAAAAGTTCCTGGAACTTATCAGATCAAAAATTCTCTTTTCTTCAAAAAAGTTAAGCTGTTTCACTCCTTTTTCAGATTTCTAAATCTATTTTTATGCAAACCATGCAGAAAGATATAGTATACTATAAGAATTAAATTGGCTGGTGAAAAGATTCAAAAATGGAAAGATTTCAAACTGAAATATGCTAATAGAATAAAGAACATGTATTAGTAATAGGAATGGTGTATAAAAATGTAAAAATTTTCATCCCTATTACTGCATCAAATTCCCTTTCAAATGCATAAAAGCACGAATAACATTTTTCTCCTTAAAGGCGAAGTGACTCAAGTTTCGAATCAATTTGCATACTATATTGAAGTTGAAAGAGTTTACAAAGAGGAGCACATATATTACTGAAATAGCGTAAGTTCCTTAGAAAGTAAAAATAAATAGAATGATTTTATCTTCTTAGTGAAAGCGGCAAAAATAGCTCTGATACAAAAAGTATCTTTATTCAAAGCCCACGCAGAGATTTAAATAAATATTTTCTTGCTACACAACAAATCTGTGTCCTTTTATTGTAATTCGTGTGAAATTCTGTTTCTCTAAGCAGACCAAGAAAAAGAAAACTGAACGTAGGTCGTAACATTTATTCCAATATTTAACTTGACTGTTTTTAAATAAGTCAGTGTTTTTTGTGAATAGTATTGAAGCTAACTTTATAGTAAGAAAAATCACCCAAAGCCAGCTTTTTATTTCAAAAAAATAATTTAAGAAATTGTGTTCCCATTTTCATGTGAATGCTTATATTTGTATTTACCCGACTGTTTAACTAAATACAAAGCAAATACGTGGCTGAGATACTGAAAACTTAAGTGATTATTTTATATTTACCACTATTATATTATCCTCCTAGAGATTCATCACTCACCAATTAGACTCATAGCTTTTTTTAAAATCCCTAGTCAATTTCGTTACTTTAAACTCCGGTCAAATGACGGAGTCGACATTAGAGCTGGTACCCAACTCTCCACTTCGTCCTCACAGTAACGAAGGACTTATCAAACAGATTTAACATGCATCAATTCCTTTACACTGCTGGTATTTAATAGAACTAGCATTCAATTCGAGTTAAATTTTACACTGTGGGGTCTCATTTTGCTGTTCAAATGCGATCTAGTAGGTGATAGCCAACTGATCCACATACTCTGTAGTCTACATCAGTTGATTTTATCAATATCAACGTATTCAAAGAACACCTGTGACACAGTGACATTCCAGTGCCTGTCCCTTTACCTAGATACAATAATTCATGACCAAATAAGTATGCTTTAATCTACTTTTGACTCAGTATTTTAGCCTAACTGTTGAAATGACGCTCTTATCCGGCAGGACAGGACCCGATACCTTTGGTCCCGTAAGCAAGTAACATACCGCTGGACCAAAATGATCACTTTAGTCCGGAAGCTGTTACTGGCTTGTATAGATACCACCACCACACTGTATTACCCGATTTCCACTGCAACACTTCAATTATTTGCTGGAAATCAACTATCTTATTCAATTGCTCAACAATATAATAACACGCACATATGTATAATAGAAAATAAATCTTATATTCTCAATTACATAAATAAATAACCTATTTAAAATTCGAAAAGCCCATAAGTTTTCAAAACGCAAAATATCCTACTTTAAAAGAGAATTAATCTTATGAAAAATTAACGCATAATAATACTAGAATCCTTGAAAGGAAAATAATTCTCATCGTAATGAAAGAGTTTAAATGATACAGAAATAAATGGACTTATAAATTATAGTTTATTTTTAAAAAAAGAGAACCCAATGAAGAAAAGCAACAATATAATATTGCGCCATGCATTGATGTCACGTTTCAATATTTAAAACTTTGATTAAGTAATGAAAGCAACATTTCTTTGGTAATCCGTTCATTCCAACTCTAGTAATCCATTCTTCTAGCCTTGTTATACATTACGGTGGGATTTAGAAACACAGTTTAATTTAATATGCAACAACCCCTATTGCTCGATACGACACAGGATTCAAACGAGTGACTCACAATTTATATATCAGCAGTAAAGAATCACTTAACCCAAGCCATTAGAATACCGCACACATCCACACTCATTTACTCAGGAGTTGGTTTGATTTTATTCTGGAATGTTCTATGGAATATTCCAAAAATATTTAGAGTACAGACAAGTGATAACACTAACGAAATAAACAAGGGAATAAATTCCATAAAGCGACTGAATTGCAGCAGAAGATATAATTTTTCCTTCGATTTTGAAAATGGAATGTAAAAAAAATCTTTTAAATTCTTTTCAATTCTACTCGAGGATTTTTTTATTGAAGAATTTATTTCGTAGATTAATGTCACATAAAAAAAGAAACAAGAAAATAAGAGAGAAACTTCGGAGTGCAATGGATCTTCACTGATACAATCCTTATCCCAGGATTCTTAAATGTTGGATAGCGTGATGGACAATACTTATAATCGTATAAATGTCTGGAGCCCATCTGAACAAAGTACAAAAACTGCCTGGATCCTCCCATTACTAGAATCTTTGACTCAAAATTGATCTACAATACGATACGTCGTTTAAGAACTTTGGAACAAAATAGCAGCAAATAAGTGCTTGTGAAATGTCTCTCTTCATATGGTAAAATCTTAAATATAATATTTAATGAAATAGTTACTAAGATGTAGCCTTCGTTGTTTATTATGTCCAACGTATTTCCTCTTTTAGACAAGTAAACTAATATTAAAATGAACAAAAAATTTGTATTCTCCTGTTTACCTGAAAACTTTTCCTGATTTCTTTTCCTAAGCTCTGATGAACACAATTATTTTAGTAAATTATTAATAAAATAATTTTATGGTAAGTATTTTACAAAAAAACATTATCTTTCAAAGGTAACGATATAAACTATTTTAATGAAGTCACTTTGCCTAATATGTGCAAAACGAGAAATTAGTTATGGGTTTGTTTGTGATATTTTTTACACTCGTGTTTATTTCGACGCCGTAGATTAATTATGTATCTCTGGTATTCTAATGATGGAATAGACACAATTTTTGGTGCAATTGAATGCTGAATTCCATCTGCAATGTTATCTGATTTACCTTATTGTCCTTATGAAGAAAAAAATGTCGTATTTATATATTCTTATATAATTATTTCCAATATATTTATCAGCGTGTATCTGTTTTTAAAATAATCTTTTGATTTGAAACAGTTTATAAAAAACTTCTCTCTTTCTGAAATATGATCTCGTCTTTAATGCATCTACAAAATATTGTCTGTTGATCAGATAATTTTAAATTTACATATTTTTACAAAATTTTGGAAATATGTATCTGAAAAATGAGACTCAATTTCATTTCTCACAGTTTTAAATATTATGTTTAAGCCCAGAGTAGAAGATGGCGATTTATTTTATTTCGCAATCGCATTTGATAATAGAATTAGAATTATGATAAAACCAATATATATGAAAGGTAAATAATTTGCAAACATAAGCTATTTTTACTAAAAGAAGTGTATAATGACATTCATCGGGTGTGTGTACATTTTCTTGCGAATTTCTAGTTTTGATTTCGAATTAATGTTTTGAAAATAATAAAATAAGATTAACTTAATTAAAATCTATTCCTTGAACCATTTGACACAATAGGTTTAGATTTTCTGAATGCCATGTGTTCACAGAAAACTCCTTAGATAAATAAAAAGACAAATTGCGAAACATTAAGCACTGTTGTCATCAAAATAGAAACAATATTTGTATTACATTTATAACCCCATTCAAAATTCTAGTTAAACCTATGAGAAGTGAATGCCCGTCACCAATTCTGTGACGGTATACAATAACACCTGTTGTATGCTTTTCAATTTGAATCTTTAGTCATGGTACCGCCAGACAGGGCTTCTTCTGTCTCAGTGTTTCTAATGGAAGGGGGTTGATTCCTAAAAGATGATGCGTTGCCAGTCGTTCGTCCACGCGTGACATTCTTGGCACAGTTGCTGTTTAGGTTTTCTATACTTTATAGATGGTTAGCATGTAACATAGCTGAGTCATTGTCATTAGATGGCATTTTATTACAGGCACTGATTTTATATGTTACAAGGGAAAGGTTATATGGAAGTAATCTATCTACAGTCTGTCGAAAAAGTATTGGGACACATTACCAGTTCATAGATTTTTATCGTAATATTTTACTTAAACATATAAATGAAACCAAAAAAAAAAAGGTAAATGTGTATTTTGGTAAATACAAATAATAATAAATTGAACAAAACTCATGCATTAATGCAATTATGGCAAAAATTGAAAATAAAATAAATCGAGTTAAGAAACGTGCTCATAAAGTATTGGGACATTTTCCCAATACATTAAGAAAAACAAATCAAACTTAAAATTAATATCTTGTTAGGCCACCCTTGCCTTTTATGATCTCTCAAAGTCTATTTGGCGTAGATTGATCAATTTTTTGCGAAACAATGTTTCGATTTTGGTCCACTCTTCGACCAAATATTTTCTTAGATCCTGCTTGTTAGAAATTTGGCGCTAAAATAGTTTTTGCTGCAAATAATCCTACACATGTTCAATAGGAATAAGGACTGGACTTTGTGCAGGAGTCTTATCAACAATAGGACAGTGTTAGAGGACCTATAACTTGCAAATATCCGCAGTATGTTTCGAGGCATTACCTGGGTACAATTTAAAATGTCCCGAGATTCCCAGCTTGCGCGCACTTTGCTTTAAATTTCGCGTAAGAATGTCAAAGGATAGACATATTTATTCATTATACCATTAATAAAATATAAGTTACCGACACCAGAGCTTGCTATGCAGCCCCAGACAATTTGAATACCCCCCCATCCATATTTGAAAGTAGGCCGTAATTTTTTGAATATGCATTGCTGTTTTTGATTTCCACAAAACTTTTTGCTTGTATTCCGATCCGAAAATGTTATATTTGCTTTCATCAACAAAAATTACATTTTCCCATATTTCTGTGTTGGCTGCTTTACATACGTTTCAGCAAATGCCAACCTAGCTTGTCTATTTGCTTTGCTCTTGTAGGGTTTTTTTAGGTACTCTGCTTTGATACTTATGTTTTCTTAAAACATTTCTGACATTTCTGATTTACTGATTTTCCGAGCCAACATTTATATTGCAAAGTCATTTTTACTGCACTAGTTATTGGATTAATGTGTACTTGTCTCACAATCCACCTCTCTCAACGTTCATGAAATAACGTTAGACGCCCTGGTCTTTGCTTGTTTTCTACACTATTTGCTTTCTCGAACCTGCCAATGATGTTAAAAACAGTAGACTTCTCAATCTCAAGATTTTTCTTACACAGCAAACTGATTTCCCCGCTTTCCAGTGACTTATTACGAGATTTCGCACAACAACCGATATCTTTGTGTATCGCCATTTTTTCTACAAATAATCTTATCTGTTGAAACGTTTATGTTTAAACATCTAGTCTAAAAAGTAGCGTGAAATTAAATTCTATTGATGCGCTGTATATTTGTTAAATTTCTCATTTCAAAAGTGTCTCAATACTTTTTCGACTCCAGTGTGCCTTTGAATTATATTTGAAAAGCTAAATCAAATTATAGTTATATAATATACTGATAAAATTTTCGTTATATGCTGTACACCAAATATTAAAATATTTCTTAATTCATTTTGTCCTTGTTTTAATGTGTGTGATAAATAATTTTATAAATGGCTTTACGGTTATGCATGCCAAGTGTCCTAATACTTCTTTCAGTGACTGTATAAAGTGAGATAAAGAGTAATTTACAGCCAGAAAGCATGAGCACAACTTCTGAATAATAAAAAGGAGATTTCTGATGAAATTAAAAATTTATGAATGAACATCAAGCTTATGTTTATTATTGGCCCATGCACAAAATAGTATTGCTTGATAGTCAGTTATAATTAAATCTGTTTTTAAAATTTAAATAGAGTATATTTAACTCTTCTATACATGAAAGAAACTTTAAACATTTTCTTCATTCACTTTATCATCCGACTAATTTAATATCGGCTTTTCAAACTACAAATAACCGTATTTTCTCTTCCAATCTAATAATATTTCATACAATTTAGCTATAGAATTCATATATAGCTCAAAAGTATGTATAGAATATGTAACTGAAATTTTTTAAAACATAAAATCTAATACTTATGAAAGACGTCTTGTGTGTACTGCTGGTTACTTATGTTTATCTTTTTGTCAAAAAAAACTAAGTTTTTAAACTTAAGGAAAAGATAAATTAAATATATCATACTTTGTACTCCTTTTGAACAAACAGATTAAATCGTTCTAAAAGTGCATTTTCTTTTAAAAATATATGGAAACCCGCGAAATCTTTACGTGCTTGAATTGCGTCAATGTCACCTTGACTTGTGTTTATTTCATTTTGAACCGTTTTAGTGCTATAATTTATACTCGTGAAAATAATAAAAATGCTATCTTCAATAACTCTTGCGATTTTTTTAATTTAAATTCTTTTGGGAATTTATATGTTCACTTTGCGTCTTAACTAAGTGAAAAAAGTAAAAAAGCTATCAAGAGGGCCGAATACAACCCTTTTCATCTCTCAAACAATATTTAATTTTAGTAAGATATTTATTCTTCTAATGAAATGAATCTCATGTTATTCTTGAAAGTACGTCGTTCTTTTCACCGTAAAAATAGTATTACTTTTCTGAATAAAAAAGTATTTTACACACACACACACACATATATATATATATATAAATTAGAGTGCATTTGATAGAATTCAAGTCACATATTTTCTCAATTATAAGTACAATTAATGGATAAAAATTGCTTTCAAACCTTTCTTCTTATATTAACCATTTATAACACTATTTTTATACAATTGTAATACAAAGTTAATTAAATATTATATTTATTGTTTTTAGCTCGAAGTAGGCCGAATAATGCTATTTAGAAGGAAAATTATTATCATTTTAACATGCAACTTAATAATGTAAACTAATAATGTATAATAATATCGTTTATTTCATTGGCATATTAAACAAAGTATCTTGGGTTTTGTAATTATTCTGCATTACATTTATATGTGCATCTATTTTTAAAATCTTTTTACTTCTTTTTCCTCAAAAATATTTTGTTAAAACCATCTGTCATTTATAAATTTAATTAAATCAGAAAAGTATCTGTAAATATATCGTCTGCACATCAAATAACTTAATCGCGCATATTTTTCGTTACCTAACTTTGGAAGTTAATATCTGGCAATAAAACTTAATTCTATATTTCTCAAGAGTTTTCATGAATAAATAGTTCCATGTAAGTTTGAAATGGAAGCCGGAAATTCAGCTCTTGATTCGTGCAGTGATTGTATTTGATTATATTGTGATTATTGTGAAACGAACGTGAAAGGTAAATAATTTTCAAAGTCTTTTATTAAATTTATATTTTAATTATAAGAAATCTTTCTTCTATTTGGTATACATATTTTATCTTCCGAATTTCAAATTCCTATTTCTTAGGGATTATAAGTTAATTTGATTAAAAGTTTTAACACTGGACTGCCTATGTATGCCATTTATATTCGGGTTATCCTAGATTGTTTGGCGGATAAACCAACAAAAAGTAAAACATGTCTCTCGCTTCTGGATACACAAAATTCTTTCTTCGGCAACACCAAACAAACCACATGTTCGCATACGTAATTCAACAAACTTTTTTTAGCGGGGGAAAAAAGAGGAAAATTCTTGAAATTTTTCTCTTTTTTTTTTCCAAACTTTTTTTCATTTTATGTCTTTTTTTTTTTTGCTCTGCATTTTTTTCAAATGTTTTCATCTACTGTTGTTTTCAAGCGACCGCAGCCAAGAAACAAGACAAAAAAATGCAAGGATCAAGTGTACAGTAAAAGAGAAATAAAATACAAAAAAGAGGCAATGCAGAAAAATGGTTGCGGTGGAAAAAGTCCCAGCGTATCAGGTCGTTATTTTAAGTCGATTCTGAGCGGGAGCTAGTTGTGTACTTAACAACAGCAATCACCGTGTTCATTACGTACTACATTCTTATTTGTTTTCAACTTTTTTTCCTTCTCCTTTCGAGCTAAAAGAGATGATTTGGCACTTCAAAGGAAAACATTAACAGATTTCTGGGAGGGTCTGTCTCTAACAACTATGTCACTCGCAGATTCTCTTGCTTTGGAAGACTGCAATTGAATTGTCTCTTGTTTTGCTAAAAACAAAGGGTGCTTAAAAATTCCTTCAGTATTTAAATTATATATATTAATCTAAATATAGCATTTAAATACAGACCTTAAACATAATTAAATAAATTATAACACCATTTTTTATTATTTTCAAAAAAAAAAAAATTTTTGAAGATTTAGAGTGAAGGAATACCTGACAGATAATGATTTTTTTCGACACAGTTTTTACTTCCTTTAAGTTTAATCTTATTTTATGTCACTACATAGAATTAATTTGCTATAGAAATAAACGCCAGGTACATAGAAAATAATTCATAGAATTTACTTTCCATGAACCTGAATTATTAAGAAATTGTTGTATTCAAAATGTTTGATACATTTTTGTAAATTTTCTGAAGTATTTTTATAACCAATATTTTTTTCACTTTATTTAAGTGAAAATCCTTTTTTTAACGTCATACATAAAGAATTTTTGTTTTATTTAAATATTTTCCGTTTTAAAAGCAGTACGATAAAACTATTAATGAAAACAGTTTTAAATTTTTAATACATGTATTTCCACGATATGTATCAAATAATAACAACACGAAAAGATTAACATGCTTTAATTGCTTATGAAATTTTCAAAATCAATCGCAATAAAATATAGAGATTCACAATTACAATAGTTCTTTCTCCTTACAATAATACTTTTTATATCAATGAAACTGTATAACAAGAAACAATAGATTTTTCTACAACTTTTAATTTTTATATTGTCTACAAATGAAATATAACAATCCATAAACACTATTTTACACATATCCCTTACAAATACTTCCCTTATTTTATTTTAATGTGCTTTCATATATCATTTTATTTAACGTAGATCTTTTTCGTTCTGTATATTAAATAAAATACTTGGAAGTGCTTTGTATAAAACTAATAATTTGAAACTTTGAGATTTTTCTGAAATTAAAATTCGTTATCTTGATGTCAACATTGTCATTATAAAGCAATATTATAACCAGGCAATTTTTTAAATACAGAAAATAAAAATAAGTGAATTGAATATAATTTTAAATAATTAAATACTTTAATACACTAATTGTAAGTTTTAAATGTAATTTTGAATTAAAAATAATTAATTGAATTAATTAAATTAATGTTTGTAGGTAACAATTAAACACTATTTGTAAGCAAAATTAATAATGGACATACTATTAGTTGCACACATACTTCTTGTTTATACATAGATTTTTTTTAAAATTCTGTTTATGACTAGCTGTATATATCTCTACAAGGGTTGGCGACTGTTTTCACGAGTTGTCGCCAACAAGAATATTGGTAATTTCCAAAGCAATAAGTTCACTACAGACACAGTAATAAAAAAAATTAAGTTATGCAATATCATTTCACTCATTAACTTCACCTATTTAATATATTAACAAAAGATATAGGTCAAAATTTGGTATACTTTCTATGTGTTGTCTTCTTTGATATCGTGGTTCCTTTAACCAACAATTTAACTGTATGACACTAAATTCATACTAAACGAGATTGTTGATATTTGAAAATAGCGTCACCTGTTAAAATATCAACGTACTACTATATTTTAAACAACATTATCAACTAGTATAGGCCAGAATTTGACATGTATTGCACGTGTTTGGCTTCTTGTTTCCCGTAATGAACAAATACCATATTTAGCTATATATTTTTATGTATACTTGCATGACCATTTAAAATAATTTTTTGCTTGATATAAATATATATTATACTTCCTTTTTTCAAAAGTACTTTAATGAATAATTTTAAAAACAATATTTATGTTCTTGCAGTTTTCTTTTCGAAAATTATTCTATCATAGCACACTGATTATAGGTACCTGAAAGCCATGGAAGCCTAACGGTCATGGCGTATCGTATCATGTGTTCGACCCCTAATGCATCAAAAGATCCGTCATTTAGAGGGATTAATGCACGTTAAATAAGTCGAAGCTAATCTGAGTGTGGAAGAAAAGAGGGGGTGCTAGCTCTCTCAGGTGTGTTGACCTCGTCACTTGACCATTGTTCAAAATTACCAGGTCTGTTGCCAAGCAACTTGTGCAGCTTAATAGAGAGACGTTTATAAAATATTTATTCACACGGATCACTGCTTTATAGTGTACATGAAATTAAGATTACTCTCAAAAACAAGTAGGTATTATTAAAACGTAGACCACTTATTATGTTTAATTCTTTCTTTTCATGGCTTATACTAGCAAATTCTGACTATCTGTTCACGATTAAATTTAATGAAAATAAATCTTATTGAAACGTTTAACACTAAGGAAGTACGCCATGTTGAATCTATCCTTGTAAATTGAATTGATTTGGTTGAAAATAAGGCGATGAATAAATCTTGTAGAAAGATTTGGAGAAAAGAAAGCAAATATTTGCAATTAGTTCCAAATGCACTTCCTGCCCGCGGCCATGTGTGTAATCTTTGAGATCGGTGTTTGCATTCCTTGCAGTGATTTCCACCGTAATGAAAGCCCTCGTGAAATAACATTGAGTTAAATACTATGTTTATCATTCCGTTCATTAAAATGATTCTGCATGTATCATTGCAGTTTACAGAAGATCTTGTAAAAGAATGTTGGCGGAAAATAAATCATTTTTAACATTACTTTCTTTAATACTCGCATTGAAGAACTTTACTTTTGTCAGGAATATACTCGAAAAGTTAATTCTATAAAAAAGTACCTGTTGAGAATTATTTGTTACCGATAAATTGTGTCGTTTTCTAAAGGAGATAAAAAACACCCTCTATTTTTTCTCAAATGTGAAACTTGTATTAGAAACTACCTTTTAATAGTCTTCTTGAGAATTCATGAAATTAATATATATTCTGAAAGAAAAATTACTTTTTCTGGATAATCAGAAGGCCATTTGGCGTAAAACATCAATGTTGGCAAGAAGAGGGAACAACAATCTTAGAAACATTTGAAAAATTATAAAAATAATTATTGTAATTTTGAATCCGAAAATATACAAAACATTCATGAGAAAGATAAAGAACTGGTCTTAAGGTTTTACAATTTAAAAACGAAATGTAAACATTTCAAGAAAAAAAAGTTTGAAATTTATTGTAGTATTTTTTTATTAATATGTGCAACATGAATTATATTTTATAAGTCTTGCCATAATTTTACTCTATATTTTGATTCAATATTATATCCGTTAAACAAAAAGTATTTTGTCAGTGTGTGAAATAGTTTATTTATATATATTTCGAACTTATCTGTACAAATTCTAGCCTATGCTGACGATATAGTCATAATCGCAAGAACAAAAAGTGCCTTAATGGAAGCATTCAGCGCTCTCAAAGCATCTGCTGAAAAAATGCATCTTAATATTAATGCAGACAAAACTAAATACATGCCTGTGACAAAAGCAGTGAGCCCTGTGGCCCTTCAAGTTGGAAATCTTAAAGTCGAACTGGTTGACAGTTTTACATATCTGGGTTCCAATGTTAACTCTTGTAATGACATAGGCTTTGAACTAAAAAGAAGAATTCTTGCTGCTAATCGCTGCCTTTATGGCCTTGGAACTTTTTTAAAATCGAAATTGATAAAAAGATCTACAAAAATTATTTTGTATAAAACTATTATAAGACCTGTTCTCACCTATGGATGTGAAACCTGGACTCTAACAAAGACCCAGACAAATCAACTTGTTATTTTTGAAAGGAAAGTCATGAGGAAGATCTTTGGGGCTGTGAATGATAACGGAATTTGGAGACACAGGTACAACTTTGAACTCAACAGACTCTTTAAGGAAGCTGACATCGTCAACTACATCAAAATATGCCGCTTGAGATTCGCGGGACATGTCTGTCGAATGGATCCCTCATCTATGACATCAAGAATCTTTAATTATAAACCCATCTCGAACAGACCCAGAGGGAGACCCAAGCTGAGATGGACTGATTGTGTGGAAGAAGATTTTAAAGTGCTGAAAGTGACCAATTGGAGAACTGTCGCCTCCCGGAGGACAAGATGGAGGGATGTTCTGAGGAAAGCCTTGGCCCACCCCGGGCTGTCGTGCTAAAGAAGAAGTAGATATTTCGAACTTACGCTGAGACCATTATTTGACTATAATAAAATGTATCTAAAAAAAAACTAAAAAGTAAAGCAGTCTTTCTATCTGATTTCTCTTTTAAAAATCTGAGATAGAAATTAATGATATTGTAAAATACAGTAATTCTTTTTTTGTAGACTTTGCGACTTTCAAAACATATTTCGAAAAATGCATGTAAGGGTCACCCAAATAAAATTGGAATTGTGATAACTATGCAATTTGAAGAGAAAGATGAACGTCTATGCCAGCGATACTCAACCTGCGGCCCACCGGGTCTTTTTAAGTGGCCCGGTCATAGCATATTGCTCTGAGAAATTCTTTTATTTATGAAAACTTGATGGGAAATTCTTTGTTAAAAAGTCCTATTTTTCAATTTTTCTTTTTGCTGTCTCTCGATG
The DNA here is from genome assembly GCA_019973975.1 of Trichonephila clavata. Classification (NCBI taxonomy): domain Eukaryota; kingdom Metazoa; phylum Arthropoda; class Arachnida; order Araneae; family Nephilidae; genus Trichonephila; species Trichonephila clavata. The sequence goes on from BMAO01030407.1 coordinate 53,348, forward strand.
TCGTATAGGTTATACATTTTCTTTATATTTATGTATTTTTCTGATTAGTGATAATAGACAACAGTGGGGTAGCAATCGTTTTATGAGTGGAACTAATTTTTAACTGACTTTCATATCTTTTCAATGAAAAATATTCGAAGAAAATAGATTGTTTCATGAAGATTGGGAAAAAACTACTTTTTTGTGAAAAAAAATCATGGTTCAGTGATTGTTTTATTTGTCACGAGAGTGTATTTAAAAAATACCAATAAACAGGAATCGTTCATGACACTTTTCCTCGAAGATCTCTTTCAAAAGGTGATGAATAAGGCTTTCTTGAATAATCCATACAACAGCAAAAAAGTGTTTTGTCAGTGGTAAAGACAAAAAAAGGCACCCCTATGAAATGTGTTATATTATTGGGAATCATAATAAACCGTTTACTGATGCAGAAATTGTGAAAGAGTGATTCTAAAATGTTTTCAATTTAGAAAAATTCAGCGACAATAAAAACTATAAAAAATAACAATGATTAAAAAAAGCAGAACAGGAGTTTTAGTATTTTGATCAGTTTCCATATTTTAAATTTTCTATGCTATCTTGGTCTTAAGACCTTTCTTCCCATTAATCCTCATTTTGGGCCCTGCGTTGAATAGTCATTATATATATGCGGCCCGCGTTAAATAGTCATCATATGTATGCAGCCCGCGTAAAATAGCTAACATTTGTATGTGGCCTGTAGAAAAAGGTTGATTACCCCTATTCTCTGCCCTATAGAGGGCTCAGAGTGCTGGAAATGCATGCGATATCGTCAAATCCCTCAAGATGTGTACATAATTACATTGAAGCACGTTAAAAGGCATCGTTCGCAACATGTGGATGCCTTCAAACTGTACGACAGCCAATGCTGTCACGTACTCTGTCCCATCACATAAACTGAGAAGGTATATCAAGTACCACTGACGTGGCATGCTGTCCTGCAGAGTTTACATCTTGCATGATAATACTCGTCCTCATGTGGCTGTGGAGAGCCAAACACTGCTGCAGAAATTCCAATGGAAGTCTCTCGAAGACTCCTATTACATCCCGGACCTCTCGATCCAGGAAGCTCTGAAGGGATGGCGATTTCCCGAGTGTAATGAGGTCCAAGCAGCTTGAGAATTGGTTCCACAACCAACACTGGAGCCTCTTCACGAACGGTATCTATCATTTGGTGTATCACTGGGATACTTGTTCCAACCTACAAGGTGACTTTATAGGTTGCATTTCTGTTACACTGGTAATATTCTTTCTTGTGTATACTAATTAATATTAATAGCAGTAAACCATTTATTAAACTGAATCTAGAGCCACTTTCATTTGGGTAACCATTATAGTAATGTAAATATTAATGCACTTAAACTATATGGTAAGAAAATACAGTAAAAATCGTTTAACACGAAATTGAGGGGATAAAATATTTATTTTGTGTTAAACGATTTTTCGAAAAAAAATCATATTTCAGCAAGATTAAGTTAATTAGAGAATTTTTATTTAATATATATATATATATATATATATATGCATGCATGTATTTAATAAAAGAAATCAATAAAACAAATACATTCGCAAGACCTGAATGAAATTAAATACAATTTTTTTTTAAAGTTTTTGGAAAATAATCTGATATTTTTCTTTGCATTGTCTTTTTTAGCATAGATTGTCAACAAATTATTCGATTTCGTCCATTTTTTTTATTCATTTCATCATTAAAATGTGTCTAAATAGCCGATCATACTTTCATGATTATTCTCATTTTGGATGACTTGGAAACAGGAGCTGCATTATTCATTTCATTTTCTACGTCGGAATCTGCATCAATGATGTTTTTTGAACTTTGAACAAACTCCAAAATGTCTTTGAGTGCTATAATTGGTGTTCTACACATATAATCATTATCTACTGCGACGAATTCTTCCGATGATATAGTGGGACAGTCCAACCTGGCTGATGTTTTCTGTATTTGGTTCATTCCCAGAAGGGGTCTTTTTTCGTGTTAAGCGACTTTTGTTTCGTGTTAAGGGGAAAATATGCATGAAAATACAGAGTGCTATGTCGAGGCCGTAGTATTATTAAGCGTCAACCGATTTTTCATCTTAAGTATTTTACTGCATCTTTAAAAAAATTTCCTGCTCATTTTGAAATAATCAAAGGTGTACATTTGAAAAAGACTTATCTATATCTAACCAAATTCAAAGTCACGTTTAATTAATAAATATATGAAACTATTATTAATTTTTTCTCTGTTAATAACTTACAAGAAACTTAAATAATGAAAATTTAGCAATACGCTGTGAATAACTATTGAAATACAATACAAACCAGATTTATATACTGAACTTATAATAAATTTCAAAATGTGTGCTAAAGCGCTAAATTTTAACACATTATTAATTTACTAAAATCTAAAGTAATACTCTAAGTTAACTAGAAAAGTTAACAAGATTTATCTACTTTAAATAAAATAACAGCAAGCATATCAGCTGGAGATCCAGATTTAAAAAAAATTTAATGTGTCTCAGGGATGTTAATTTTGTCTCGAGAGCTGAAAATATAATCAATTGCCAACTAGATATAATTATTTGAGATTAAATTTTAATAATTCGATTTTTACGCATTATTTATAATGGAATAAGGTCACAAAAATGTGTAAAATGTTTAAACTATAATCATAATTTAAAAAATTATAAGCAAATGTAAATAAGAAACATTTTTGTAAGAAATATAAGGTAAATGTTACGTTGCGCATGCTATTTCTTTAAAAAGTCCCCTTCGATGCATAAAACTTTGCAGAATTATAAAATGTATCTTGCTCTTTAAACCCTACCTAATTTTAGTACTCTTATCTTTTTTTTATTTTAAAAATATTGAGAAATATGGAGTTTTTTTTTAAAAAAATCTATTTATTATTTGTTATATTTTCAAAAATGTTTTTTAGTATTCCATTTATATAAAAATGCTACTGTGGGATACAAAAATATATTTAACTTTATAAATCAATTGATTTCTAATAATCAGAGCTACCATTTTAGAAAATATCGTGCACAACATAAAAATTAATGTTTCTTACAAACGTGTTTTTATTTTCATGTGCTTATAATTTTTAAAATAATAATTTTATTTAAAACATTTTTTTTACTTTTTTGAAACCCCATTCTTTTTTAAATAATTTGAAAAAGAATCAAATTCTTTTATTCTAACCTCAGGGAATTATATTTAATTCGAAAATTGTTTATATTTTCAGATCTCGAATCAAAATTAACACCCTTGAGACCACTGGAACTCAAACAGAAAATAAAAAGTTAAACAAATTACAGATAATTACTTCACGAGGCAATAAAATTATCCGGAGTTTTATATCTTCACTTTCAAAATTCAATCCGCTTAGCAGTTATTACGGTAATTTGATAGAGTCTTCTTAAGATAGAAGTGGAATATAAAATTACAATTTCTCTCTCCGCTATAGATATGAACTAAGAAACAAAATACAGTTCACTTTAGTTCCTTAGATATTTACTTAAGAAAAATCGAGAAATGAACAGGAGTTCGACAGAAAAAAAAAAGAATTGAGATACAGCAAAATGTTTACAATCATACCTGCATAATGAATTTACTGAGAAAATATAAGTACATTAAAAGGTAACATAACTTTGTATCGTAAAAGAATTACCCCCAACATAGCAAATGAAAGTAAAAATAGCATCAGAAGCTACGTTCAAAGAGAAAAGAAGTGAATATTCTTATTTGTTGACTCTTGCCTCTACCTTGTTAAGAATGTATTTGTCATCGCCATCTGTTTTAAAATACGACATAAGTTTCCACACCGTTTTGCCTCATCTCCCTATCAACTCCTGCCATCAGAAAAATCCCAAGAAAAGTCATTAGACGCCACCATTACGGAACGCTTTCCATCGGTGATAGGTAAGAGATTTCTTTCCTTCCGCGAAACACCCTTTGGGACAGTATTTGCTGACGAGAATGTCAACAGTTCCCGCCCCGAAATTTCGCGATAACTGGAAATCTTTAGAGGATAAAAAGTAGGTTGAAGGAGAAGAGGGGAGAGAAAAAAGAACATCCTGAGAGAACACGCAAAAGTCAAAGAAAGAGATGGTTCCGACAGCAAACAACATGTTCCAATAGAACTTCTAGGATTTTTCAGTAAGGCTAAGATGGCAAACTTTGGGAAGAAAGTCAAATTATCTGTGATTTTCCGGTTTGTGCTTTAGGATTTCATGCTGCACTGATAAAATTAATACTTTGTGTGTGTGTGTGTGTGTGTGTGTGTGTGTGTGTGTGTGTGTGTGTGTGTGTGTGTGTGTGTGTGTGTGTGTGTGTGTGTGTGTGTGTGAGAGAGAGAGAGAGAGAGAGAAATCAAAGGAATGAATGATAAATTATACATCTTATTTATAATTCAGAGGGAGCTTAGATTCTGAAATAGAGAGACAAGAACATGAGAACAGTGTACAATGAAAAAGTCATTGGACTCAAATAAAAAACCATTGTCTTTTCTAAAATTGCCACTGTTTAGTGACAATGAAATCAGGCTAAGATTACTTTATAAATAAGTTTTCCATTTAGCAGAAAATTTATATGGATCAGTACAAGAAATACATATATATTCGAACATCCGTATTTCGAATATCTATATTGTGAATCTTTCCATATAGCGAACTTTTATCCTGGAACCAAGAACATTTCACGATTTTCTTCGTAAAATAACCTCCTAATAGCTAAGTGCATTTTCTATGTAACGGACTTTTTTCTTGTAATTTAATTTTATTGCTCCCTATTTTAAAAAAATTTGTTCATGCATAAAAAGATATGAATTCATGGGACATCATAATCATACGATTAATGTGTTTCTAGCTAACTATTTCAAGCGCTTCGCTATCGCCACTTTTTTCCTCTTGTAGAAACTGAAGCTTTCGTTTGAAAAGTACAAATTTGTCAACAATAAGGCGCACATAATTAAGCAAAAGAAACTTAATGTAAAAATACACAAAAATAAAATAATTTTTTTTTAATTTTAAATTTTTTAATGGAATCTTATTTATAATATTAAACATCTTTATCATTATGAAATTAGAAATTTATCTAAATTTACAAATAAAGCAACAAGTACAAGTTAATTAATGTAACTTGAATTCAATGAAACACATAATAGCTTATCAAATAAACAGAATGAACTCATTTCACTTTATTTTTATTCAACTCAGAATATACAATATAATAATATATATATATATATATATATGCAATATTGCAACAGCTATCAGATTTTTCAATAAGCATGTTAAGACAAAGAAATCATGCACTTAAAGGTTCTGATAATTCCTGAGGGGTTTTAAAAACCTGAGATGCTTCGGTATGAAAATGAGAACGCTTTTGTCCATCGTAAGCTTTTCTGTGTGTGTTTTTCATCTGTTTTTTTGTATAAATGTATACGTTTGCTTGTATAAATGTACCATCAAGAATCTTTTCTTAAAAAAATGCATATCTGTAATCAACATCTTTATTAGTAAATATCTCGATGGTAAGTTTCAAATAATTTAAAACAGCGTTTTAAAGTAAAATGTTTTATATATATAAATAATTTCAATGTCTTGCTTTTCCTTCAAATGAAAGTGTCTTTTCTTGTGTAAGTAAATAAATCACTAAATAAATTACATTAATGAAACATCTCCCATATAAAGAAAGTTATATCAAATATAGCTGTGTGTAATATAATATTTATCTATGCAAATTATTTTATGCATATGTACAAGAAAAGTATTCTGTCTATGAAACCAAAACCATGCATAAAAACTTTTTATATAGTTTTGTGAAAGCAAACAATAAATGAAGAAATGAAAATAATTGTAGTGTACATAGATATGGGATGCTATTTCACTGTAAATAAATTAATTACCCCCCCCCCCTCTCCTCAAATCCAATCGGATATTTTTATTTTCCAATTCCTTAAGTACAAATATTGTACGGAAATTACCAAACAGTTTTGGCAGAAAATCAGAACAAGCATTTGAACAAAAAAAGAAGCGCTTTTCAATTTCATGCCGCATGCATAAGACAGACACGAAAATCTCAGAAAAAATATGTATGAGTATTATGTAGTGTATCTGAAAATTTAGAGTACACGTAGACATTTTGATTGTAACGATTACATTTTGTTTTAGAAATAAATTTTTAACAAATAAGATCAATAAAATATTTCAAAAGATGATGTAGAATTGTGTTTAAAATTTGCTTTGAAGCAGGAAATATGTGACTATAAGAGAGAAAAATCTTGTAAAAAACTGTCAACTAATATATTAACACTAACAGTTGGTCTAATCAAAGTTCAATAAGTTCTGAGAAAATAGCTGTAGCTTATCATTTGAATATGTCGCAACTTGTTATCGTAATTGACTATTAGCAACAGTTGAAGACAAAATAATTTCAATGTTGACTAAGAATTAAGAGAGAAAAGAAAATATTTTTATATAACATGAAAAATATTTTGGATGGGGCAGAGGTGAAGTTTTAATCTTTTTCTTTTCAGTGATTAAAGAATGTATCTGCAATTGACTCACATACTTTGAGGGATAATTTAAGTGTTAAGGCCCCTTATCACACATATATAAATTTAGAGATATTTTTCTTTCAACCGACAATTTCAAACAATTTTTACTGAGTTGCCACAGCAACAGCTTCGAACAACTTCTTGCTAGCGCTTTGATTGACGAAGTTGAAAAAGTTCCTTATCTATGAAATCCTAAAAACTCCCATTTCGCTAAATGTTTTTGAAAAAAATAGCGAGCTGCGAGTAATTTTTTTTAATTTAAAGAAGAGCACGGCTGACATCAGAGCATGTCGTTTTGTGTTTACGGCAACCTTTCACCCTCAGCTGCTTCAAAAAATTAAACGAAATGGTTGCACGGGAAATACGTGCGTGATAAGGCCTTTAGAAGAGAGACTTTCCGATACAAAATATTACTATAAAAGAGTATCTCTTATAAAATAAATCTTTCAGAATTCATTTTATAACAGTACAATGTTCATTAATTGTTAAATTATGAGTTGGTCGAATATTCTTTAGAATTGGAGAAAATCAGCCAAACTCTTAAGGACATTATTTTAATCATTAATAATGATGATGTTCTATTTATTCAAAAATTCTACACAAAGACTTTTGAAACAACATCGAGAAAACTTTCTTTCACAGAAAAGAAACAAAAAGATTTTATGCGTGACATGTAGTAATTATATTTGAAAAAAGAACATCTTAAAATTTCTTTCAAGCATGACTTTTTGAGCTTTTAGTTACATTCTCATGATAATTTAAATTTTTCTAGAGTAATTTGAATCAAAAAAGGGGAAAAAATCTTATTTATAGCAAATTTACTAAACGAACAATATTTTTACATAAATGTTTGTATTACATTCTTTATTATGCTATAAAATAGTTAATGTATATATATTGTTACATCTTAAAATAAGTTCTGAATAAAGCTTTGGTTGCATATTTTGTTAAAAAGTAAACATTAATCACAGTAGGATTTACCGGTACATACATATTATCGCATCAATCGCCAAGTCTATTAATAACTCGCTAAGGTGGCAACCCCGATTTCCTATGTGTCGTATGCGCTGAATCGGCCACCAGGTGCTTCATTTCATATAATGTCACCAAACGGTTACGATAATACTTAAGTACCGATTTATCTATATATCTCTTGTCAACCTATATTCAACGAATTCATACGTCTCTCTCTCTCTCTCTCTCTCTCTCAGCTGGGTTATTAATTTTCAGGAATAGGAATCATGTAGAAGAGTTGATATGAAGATATTTATTAATTCATATTTTAGTGTAACAATAAGTTTTAATAAAATTGAATATTTTTCACAATTCAGTTTTCAAAACTGGTGTTTGAACTGTGTAGTAAATTTATCGAGCTGAATATTTTTGCCCTTACATTACCTGTTAAAATAGTGATAAAAATGTTTTTATTTTTATTTCAGCGTCATTCGAAAGAAGTATTGTTTTTTCCTGTAACAGTATTCGATTTTAGAAGCTTTAAAGTAGAAAATTAGGTAATTACACCATATTATTACTTTATTGAATAACTTTAAATAAAATTCCCCCTTCTATTTGCTTTTTTTCCGTATTTAGACTCATTGTTTGTTGTTGTTGTTGTTGTCGTGTCCTTCTCGAAGGGAAGGAATGAAAGTTGCCAGAGCCTGAGACAGGTTGAACTTCTACACGATGGATGGTAACACCACCTATCCCCACCTCGACAAATTGTCATTGGTGGTTAATGAGTATAGAACTGTAGTTTGACTACATTAATATTTTGAATACTGAGTCGTTACCTAAATAATATACTTTTTATTTTCACAGCAAATTATAAGTCAGAAGAAACGGGATAAATAGTTTCCATCAACTTACTACCAACGCTATTGGTAAACTCCTCTTTTTCTTACTCTTAGGGCAACTTTTGAAAAACGTAATTCTGTTTTGACTTCATAATGGTACTCCAAAGCAAGAATTACTGCTTAGAAGAGAAGTCTTGAACAAAAAGAATTACAGAACTCGGAAAATGTAAACATCCTGCAAATCTTGAAGAAATAAAATCCCATCATAGATCGTGAGAGGCTAGTCTAAATTATATATTTAATCATTCACTGATACTTGCGGGGCACCATATGTACAAAATTAGGGTTAATTATAGATAATCCAATAATACATTTTTTAAAAATAATTTAGTTCATAGGCTCCCAAAACGGTTCCTAAGATCCCTAGGGGGAGGGGATCCTTAACTCGTTAACTGCTGAGGAAAAGTTACGAAATTCACCCCTCCCTTCAATGCCGCCGTTTTTCCCACTCGCGCGAGTTGCTATGCGGTTTATTTTGGGAAAAGAAAAGGCGTGTTTTTTCCCACAAAATGTTGTTTACTTTCACTTTCAAAAAAGAAAAGAAAAAAAAATAAAATAATAAAAGGAAAATAAAAAAATTTAATAATAAAAAGTAAATTATAACTCTGTTTATATCTGTTCCGTGATATATCCTAAAATATGGTTAAGCAAATAAACAATAGTATCACATTCAGTGCATTCCTACAAAAATTAAGAAGCTCCTATTACATTCGGTAAGCGAAAATGACAGTAAATGAAGAATAGAAAAGAGCACACTCGAACGAAAATGAATTTCAAAGTTTCTGGAATATACCCTTTCACAAATTCCTCCCTTTCCCATCTCTTCTCTAAAATAAGTAAATT